>CAUYON010092858.1:0-54904 GCA_963573935.1 Arctocebus calabarensis
CATTTCCACTTAGATCAGGAACCAGGAAAGGTTGCCCATTGTCTCCATTGCTCTTCAACATTGTAATGGAAGTTTTAGCCATTGCAATTAGGGAAAAAAAGGCGATCAAGGGTATCCACACAGGGTCAGAAGAGATCAAACTTTAACTCTTCACAGATGATATGATTGTATATCTAGAAAACACCAGGGATTCTACTATGAAACTTTTAGAAGTGATCAAGGAATATAGTAGTGTCTCAGGCTACAAAATCAACACTCATAAATCTATAGCCTTTATATATACCAATAATAGTCAAGCTGAAAAAACAGTCAAGGACTCTATCCCTTTCACAGTAGTACCAAAGAAGATGAAATATTTGGGAGATTATCTAACAAAGGATGTGAAAGATCTTTATAAAGAGAACTATTAAACTCTAAGAAAAGAAATAGCTGAACATGTCAGCAAATGGGACCTGCTGCCTCCTCTTTGGCGGTATTGGTGCTGTGACAGCCAGCTGAAGAACCAGCGGGCTAGATGACAGGCAAGGAGGGGGACCTCCAACCCCCACCGGAGTCTCCAATAGCCAAAAAGACTGGACAACTGCCAAGGAGACACCTGTGCCTTGGTGTCTCCTTCACTTTACACTTAGGACTAAATGTGGAACCCCCATTTCCTATGCCTAGGTCAATTTCATGTGAATTTCCTAGGCCTCAATTGCATGAATGGACTGTGTCCATCCATTGATACATTCATTCACTTTTCCCCCGGCGGAAGGGACTGTGCTCATTCCTTTCCTGGCCAAGGAACCCATACACCTATATATACCTCGAGACTAAAAGCCTAAAGGGGGAGACGGGGAAAGACCGGGAGAGAAACAGAGAGAGCTTTTCTCTCCCCACTTGAGTTCTCTCTCTCTACCAGGAGCTTTAGGGTTTTCTGTATTCTTTTCTGTAAATAAATTCTGTCTTACCACTGGAAAAAAAAAAAAAAAAAAGGAAAGAATATGCCATGAAAGCTATGTTAAACATTTTGATGAAAACATTTCAGATTATATGTGAAACCAGCACATTGTACCCCTTGATTGCACTAATGTAACCAGTTGCGATTTAATAAAAAATAAATAAATAAATAAAATAACTATGAGAGTGAAATTAGAATATGCCTAACAAAACAAACTGATAAATACCTGAGGTGATAGATATTCCAATTACCTTATGTGATTAATTCACATTGTATGCCTGTACAAAATAATCACGTGTATCTAACAACAATATACAACTGTTATGTACTCATAATAATTAAAACTAATTAAAAAGAGAATCTAATAAAATTGATAATATTCAAGATTCTTCAGAGAAACCTAATCTATGTATATGAACTACATGCATATATGCATCATATATATGTTATTGACATATAATTACTATTTTTGATTAATCTACTTATATATGACATATAGTGGAGAGACAGAGATATATAGACAGACTTATTATGAGTAATAGTTTCAGCAGATTACTGAAGCTGAAATATCCCATTATTTGTTATCGATAAGCTGGAGACTGAATCTAAAGTCTTCAGAGCCAGAGGACCTAATGATACACATAAATCTCACTCTAAGATCAGAGGAAGATGAGATGAAATGCACCAGCTTAAGTGGTGAGGCAGAAAACAAAAGGACTAATTCTTCCTTCCCTTGTCTTGTGTACTATTAAAGTCCTTAATGGATTGAATGATGTCCAGCCATACTGAGGAGGGCAATATGCTTTACTTAATTCACCTATTCAAATGCTAATTCCATCCAGAAATACCCTCATGAACAAACCCAGAAATCATGTTTAATCCTAGCAACCTGAATTATACACAATTTAACACATAAAACTAACCATCACAACTTTAGTCCTTATCACCTTGGTGCCTATACCCATCTCCATAAACCATACTTAATCTCCAAATAAAGATAGTAACAAGATCATAATTCTGCCTAACATGATGCAACCATCATGCATACAACCAAAAATGTACTAACGTATTCCTCAGAAAAGGAAATTAAGTCATTAGGTGATTTTTTTACTTTTCTAATAACTTGAACTATAATGTAATATTAATAGTACTTAAATAGTATGATATGAAATTAACACATTTTATGTTACATGGTAAGGGAATAAAAAAGGGTAAGAGAATAAGAAAACAAAGATACACACACGCACATGTATGCATAGCAAAATAAAGAGAAAATATTCATGACAATTACAGTGCTTCTTTCTCTAACTTGTCATGTGGTCATTACTGGTAATATTCATGACTTACAGTGCTTCTTTCTCTAACTTGTCATGTGGTCATTACTGGTATTCATAACTATCTTCCTCCACTTCCCATTCTGCATTCCCTTTGCCTTCAGATAGCACCTCAGATAGTCATGATCATGTGTCTCCTGAGGTGACTAAAATCTTGATTCCTAGGGTCTAGGTCATTAGTAGTCCTGTCTAGATTAGATAATTTTAGATTTCCATTTACCTGTATCACAAAACATGGTGATTAAGAGATGCCCAAAAGGTTCACCTGTATTACTAACATCCTCTTCCCTACTTCCATTGGAAGTTCAATTTCTTCTTTGCAGTCAGGCTCAATCACTTCAGTGTACACTGAAAATCCCTTCTTTGGCTTTTGATCTAGAAACATGAAAAGCCCAAAGTGGCCAGTTGATAACTTTAACTTCCAGATCAAAGAAATCTTTGCTGTATCTCCTGGAGAAGATATTCCTTCCTTGAGCACTAAGACCTGTAAGCCAATAGAGCAAAAAGTCCCAGGACCAGAAAGCCAAACAATTGCTAATCAATTCCCAGGGGTAATAATGAGTGGTGCCACTCCCATCTTCACCTCTTGACTCCTAGAACTGTCATTCCTAACAATTGGAGAGACACCACCATATATACTGGATGGTGATTACGAGTGTATACAGCCTTCTGGAGAATCTTGCCTCATTACTAAAAGGTATTTCCCCCTATATAACACTAATTGAGTGTTCAAAAGTTCATTTTACTGTTCTATCAAGCCAGCTTATTCATGTTGCATGTTGGTGTATAACATGGTAAGACCAGTAATTCAAATGATAATGGCATGGCTGCCCATCTTTTGTGGTGACATGAGTTCCTTTATCAGAAACAGCACTCTGTGGAATAACCTAAAACAGGATAAGTCATCTTAAGTCCAGAGATGGTGGTATTGCCAAAAGCATTGTATGCAAGAAAATAAAATCTGTATCCAATGTAAATTCCTATTCCACTAAGAATAGGGCACTGTTCTATCTATGATGAAAGACATCCAATATAATCAAAGTGTCACCAGAAGCTGGACTATCATGCTGAAAAGTGGTGTCACATAGGGGATTCAGTTTGAACTATGGTGCTAGAAGGCTGAGTACTTTTTGATGGCTACAGCCAAGTCAGACTTGGCAAATGTAAATCCATGTTTTTGAGCCATGCATAAACTTGATCCCTGAAACCATGGCCACTTTGTTCATGATCCCGTTGGATAATGACAGTAATAGATGTGAAAAGAGACTAAGTGCCATTCATAGAATGAATTGTCCTACATGTTCATTCAAGTTCTCTCATGTTGAGTCCACCCATTGTTAAAAATTGACATTAAACACCAGCATCTTCACATTTTGGTGCCCATTTAATGAGATTTATCTGCATACGTTTATCTCAAATTTCTTTATCACCAATTCTTCTAAGTCCTTTATTAAACCATTGGCCATAACCCATGAATTGGTATATAACTACACATCTGGCTATGTACCTTAAATGCAGGGTGAACAACCACATGGATTCTCAAAGTTCTTCCCACTGGAGGATTTCCCTTCACCATTAACCTTCATGGATGTCCCAGAAAAGAGCTGTACTTCTGCATTTGTCCACTTCCTGATAATTACTACATATCATATATAACCATGTATAAACCAACTCAATTTTTCTCTTCTTTTTCAAATGCTTGTAGGGAACTCCCCATCAGGCCATAGGTACAGATTGAGATAGAGAAAGCTATGTAGCAAGAGTGGAGACCATGTGCATGATGTCTTGTGTGTAACTTACTTGTGGCTTCAGGGTCTGCTTAAAGTTTATCACATATATACTGTTTCCATTTGATTATGGAGTGTTGTTGTGTACACACAACTTTATGGCTTGGCAGGTAAAATAAAACCCAGTTTATGATTCCTCCTCATGTTTCTTGGAGATATGGTGGCCCATGGTTAAGCATTCAGTTTCTACTAAGGTCCAATAGCAGGCCATCAGTGATTTCTCAAAAGAAGTATAGTTGTCTGAAGATGATGGCGGGACCTAGCTCCAAAATTCCATAGGCCCATGCTATTATTCACCAATAGGAATGGACCTGCCAAAGCTTCCAAACAACATTTCTATCTGCCATTGACACTTTAATCACCATTGGAACTGTCTGATCATATACAGCCTGTGGCAAACAGCTTGCAGAACAGGCCTGACCTTTTGTTACAGAGCCATCTTTTGAGTTTGGCCACACTTTAAGAGAATTTATTGTTTCCCAGTAAACACGTATATAAATGTGGAATATGTTGCCTCTAAAATCGAAATATGATCAGTTGAAAAGGCCATATGCAATAGCTTACACTCTTCTTAACTTTAGAATAGATATCCCCAAATGGTCAACACCACTGTACCCCTATAAATTTTACTGAAGTGGAAATAAATTTTAGTTATATTTATTTCCCACACTTTGACATACAAATGCTTGCAAATAAGTCGAGAATAGTTACTACCTCTTGCTCACTAGATCTTATCAGTATAATATCATCAATGTAATTGACCAGTGTATGATATATTAAGGAAGGAAAAGAATCAACATTCTTGTTAACTAAATTATAGCATTAGGCTGGAGAATTGATATAACCTTGAGGGTATACAAATATAATGAAGGTATATTTGTTGTCTTTCCAGCTTAAGGCAAATTGCTTCTGAGGACTTAATGAAAATATATGGAGAAAAAAGAATTTTCCATATTAATACAACCAATAAAACAACCACTTTTGGCACAACAGCTGAAATTGGAGTTACCAACTGGTTGAACTTAACAATAATCAAGTATAATTCTCCAAGATCCACACATATTCTGCACAAACCAAATAGGAAAATTGAGTGATGATGTGGTAAAAATCACTACTCTTGCATATTTCAAATTACTTATGGTGGTACTAATGTCTAAAATCCCCCTATGGAAGCAATATTATTTTGGTTTACTATTTTTTACGGTGTAGGGAAATACAATGGCTTTCACTTCATTTCTCCCACAATAATAGCTCTCACTCCACGATCAGGAAACCAATGTGTTGGTTCTGCCATCTTCCAGTCATGCTATTCCAATTATTCATTCAAGAATTGAAAGAACCACGACATAAATTCAGACTCACTGCAACCAGCCTGAGATTAACTTGAGATAAAACTGCATTCATTACCTCAAAACCGTAAGCTCTAGCTTTAATTGGTGGGCCACCATGATGTTTTGGGTCTTATGGAATCAGTGTCAGTTCAGATCTAGAAGTGAGTAGTCCTTAAAAAGTATAATCACTGGGCAGCGCCTGTGGCTCCAAGGAGGAGGGTGCTGGCCCCATATGCTAGAGGTGGTGGGTTCAAATCTAGCCCCAGCCAAAAACTGCAAAAAGAAAAAAAAAGTATAATCACTTATTTTTCTCCAATGTACAATTACCCTGGACAATGTCATTAGGTCCCATTCAAGAAGATCTGGAGAAAGATCAATCATACAAACATTCATTGATGTACCAAAGTCTTTCCTCAAGGTGACACAGCCTCACCATAGATTATAATGTAGCTGGAAAATTCCTATCAACTAATGACATCATAGCAGCCACAACATCATAGCACAGCACATTACTCACCACATTTGTGGTAAGGCTGGTGTAAATGACCTTACTGCACTGCTAGTTATGTGAAAGTATGAATAGTACATAGTACTGGATAATGATAATAAACAGTTAAGTTACTGGTTTGTACATTTACCATACTAAATTTTTAATGTTAGAGTCCGCACCTTCTACTTATTAAAAAAAAAAATCTAACTGTAAAACTACTTCAGGCAGATCCTTCAGAAGGTATTTCAGAAGTCATTGTCTTCACAAAAGATAGCAGATTTATATCTGTCATAGCCCCTGAAGGCCTTCCAGAGGAATTAAATGTAGGGGTGGCAGATAGTGATCTTGGAGATAATGGGTTTAACATTCACTATATAGACTATAAAGAAGGAGTCATAGAACAGTTTTCATTTTGTCAGCCTCCCCAAACAACCACAAAGGGTTAAGGTATTTTTTGAATTGATTAGTAACTACTTTAATTCTAATAAATCTTTTTGGCATTCCTGCATAAGTATTTGTATGGATGCACCTCCATCTATGTGCTGAGGTATAAGAGGATTTTTTAACCTTACTCAAAAACAGAATATAAAAATTATTTTTATGTACTGTTTCCTACACAGAAAGAGGTAGCCTTAGCAGAAGTGGTAATGTCAAATTATTAGTCTCTGAATTACAAAATGTCCTAGATGACACTATCAAAATTATTTATTATATAAAAGCAAGTCATAACAAGCAAGATTATTTGCTGGATTATGTTTCTCAATGAATGCTTCTCATATGCAGCTCTTATTGCATACAGATATAAGATGGTTATCTCGAGGAAGTGTTATATCGAGATCTTATGAACTTACATTAACCAGATGTAAACATTCCTAATTGAATATGACATTAATGTATACATGATCAATGTGTTTATGATTTAATTAAAAAAATGATAAAAACATCTTATGAACTAAAAGAAATATCAACATTTTTTAAAATTGCAACATTCTAAATTAGGTAATTTACTCTGTGACAAGATTAAGTGTAATAAAGTTGTATTTCTTGCAGACTTTTTTCAGGTTTTGAATAAATATTCTCACATCTACAGATAAATCTAATGCTTTCAGAAAATAATTACTTCTCTGGGAGGAGAGGATTAAAAAAGAAGATGCAGTGGAAATGTTTGAACTAGTGAAAAAGTATAAATTTGATAACAATCTTATTGAAGAAATATTGCAAATTTTAGGTTTGTTGTACACAAATTTTAAAAAATAATTCTTTGATCCTGCACTTGACATATTTTCTCTGCATTGAGTAAAATATCTGGTTATTTTTAGTGTTTTTATGTCAGAAAATCTCAATAACACAGAAGAGGAAGTGTCAACAGAAATAAAAAAATGACAGAGGATTGCAAATTCAACAACAGATATTACAATTTTTTAGTAATCTCTCACGGATGAATTTCCAAGTATTACAAAAAAGCAGTAGAAATACTTCTTTCATTCTCAAAATCCTATTTCTGTGAAGAAAGCTTTTTCTGCAATTAATAATATTAAAAACAAAAATCAATCACAGTTTGAATCCTTGGAAGAAGATTTAAGGGTCTGCTTGGCCAAAATCGACTTTGCAAAGAAAATATTATTTTAAAAAAATCAAGCTCAGATATCTCATTAAATGTTACATTATAATAAACATAAAATATATAAATAAAAAAGGATAAATATAGTTTTTAAGTATTTTAATTGTTATATTTTATTACAAATTATAATAAACTGTTTTGTTTTATTTTTGGACTGTGATGGTGTATTTGGTTTGTGTTAATAAATAAATCAAAAAAGGTACTTTTTAAACTCTTCTTTGTTCAATACAATTTAAGTGTGCCACTGAAGTTTTAACTATAGGTTCAGTGTGCCATGAGATAAAAATGGTTGAAAAACACTGCCAAATATTCTAAATGTGTAGCAGGCCATGTCCATCTAAGTTTATGGAAGTACACTTTATGTGGTTTCCACAGAATAAAATTGCCAAATGACTCATTTATAAGAATTTTATATGCATTGTTTAGAAATACATGCAGTATAACGTACCTCCTCATTGGTCTTACCTTGTACCTCATTTTTAGGGGCCTACTGGGACTTGAGTCTTTTTATAGGTCTAGAATAAAAGACAAATTGTGGGAATGATTTCTGAGGAAAATCAGCAGTACCTTGCATGACAATTGCCTTAGTGGAAGACATTACAACCTCTTTAGGCAACTTGGGGTAGGTCAAATTGCCCGGAAGTAGGTCAAAAGATTGACATCACTGTGAATAGAGAGGTTGTTACCATTGGATGTGGGGAGGCCACTATAACTAAGGATGGAGATACTGATGTCACTGGACATGGGGAAGCCATTTATTTTGGGGTTAGGGAGACCAATTATGCTGAATTGGGCCTGATCACATCTTCTTGGGGAGAGGGGGCAAAGAAGACTCATTAGAATTTAGGTTTTCAATGTCTCCAGCTTCATCAGAATATTTCCTCACTACCCCATCCCAATTTACTGAATATTATTTTTTCTCAAGGCCCTCACTTTAACAGTAGACACTCTTTGAGGCTGGGATTTTAACTTGCATTGTAATTCAGTTTTTCTAAAGACAAGGTTCTGCACATGGTTTTCAGCAACTAAAGCCATTTTGCTATTGGAAATAAGTTTTTTTTAACTTTTTTTTCCAAGGCATACATAGAAGCTCTTAGATCATTTACCAGGCACTTGTACTGGGAATTTCAATCCTTCAGCCTAGCATTTTCTTCCATTTTGTTGGTGATATTAAGAGCAGCCAACTGATGTATTATATACTCATTAGTTTTCAAAAAATGTTTAAAAGTATCATACCCAGAGTCATTTTGCTCCTTGCTTTCTATAATCAGTCAATTAGGAGTATCCAATGAAGACTTCTCAAAAATATTTTTATCAAAAATTCATACACTGGAAGATCAGATTATTAGTGTTAATAGAGTCATTAGCATCTTTAAACCTAATTAGATTACAGAGCCAACTCAAAAATCCCAGAACCAATTCAGAAATCTCATTCTTGAAATTCTATTTCATTAGAAAGGTCTAGAGCTGTAAATTAGTCAGAGTTCTCCATAGAAATAGAACGAATAAAAGAGGGAGAAATTAAGACAGAAATAAGAAGGAAGAGGCGATGGGGGAAGGAAATTTATCATGAGAAATAGATTATGAAGGCTGAGAAATCCTAAAATCTGCTCTGTGGGAGCTGGAGAATAAGGAAAGCTAGAGATATAATTTATTCTGAATTTAAAGACCCGACCTAGTAGTGCTAATAATTTGATCTCAATCTAAGGACAGAAAAAATAAAACGAAACGCCCAGAGGCAGGGAGAAAAAAGTGGGCAAATTTCTTATTATTTCACCTTTGTTCTCTTCAGGGCATTCAACAGACAGAATGATGCCCAACTACATAGGAGTTAGCAGTTTAATGAGTCATCAGTTCAAAGGCTAATCTCTTCTAGAAAAACCTTCCTTGTAGATAAACTAAGAAGCAATGCTTAATCTGGGCAACCCAGGGCCCATTAAATTAATACATAAAAGTAACTATCACAGTGACTATGAGTGGTTGGGAAATGAGCAATTGAGGAATAGGAAGGAGATTAAGCCTTTTATTATTTCTCTTTTAATATTTTAATGTGTCACATATTTATATATGTAAGTGTAATATTCATGTAAAGTTTATAAATATTGAACATAAGAGCATAACAAGGATAAAAATAAAGCTTCTAAAATAAGATATTCTTTAACATAGTATTTTTAGTTCTAATAATCTATTCTGTGTCAGTATTTAGGTACAGTCAAATATTTGTGCACGTATATTTTTACCAAAGAATCATCCATGATAGAAAAGAAAAATAGAAACATGCTGTATTTCTAACAATGAAACATTAGCTAAAAAACTCTACCATGCCATATTATATAGATACTAAAATAATCACTTGTATCTATATTTAATAATCTGTAATGCTGCTCATTATGTATCTTAGAAAGAAAAATTAGTTCAGAAATATTTTCAGGTATATCCTGAGTGTTCAATAACTGTTATGTATATAAAAGTAAGTATAGTATTATTCTATATTTGACATACACACATGACATAATACTTGCATTGGTTTAAGATAACAATGCCTAATTAAGGGTGGTTGAATTCCTACAGATATTTACATTTCTGTATTTTTAATTTTTTTATAATGACCTGATTTATTTATAATAATGGAAAAGGCTAAAAATGTAAAGAAAATATGGTTCATATTCCATCTCATATTTTCTCCTTCTGCAAACTGTCCTATAAATTCCCTTTTCCATTTTAAATGTCATTAATTTCAAAGCAAAAGTGATAGCACCAGTAACAACTTTTTTTGAGTACTTATGGTAAGCATGATATTTAGTCTTTTATATGCATTATCTCATTTAATTCTTAAAATAATGGTATGGAATATATATTCTTACCTATACTTGTAAATGAAAATGACTCATAGAGAAGTTAAAAATTTAATTTCTAGAAGGCACAAAAATGGGGTTTGAACCTAGCTGACTGATTTTAAATCATGTGCTCTGAACCACCATTTTATTTTTCCTCAAAATTATGTTTTGTTGCTTCAAAATGTTGCCTCCCAACCAGGTTCATCTTCCCACTGTCCAAGAGGAGGCCAATATCCAGAGACAGCAGGGTTTACAGCAAAAAAAGAAAAAAAGGGGTGGGGTTATGCTGCATAGCTCTAATTAGGAATATGAGAAGAGTTTCTCAAACCTGGCTCACTGAGAATTGGAGGCATAGAATTTTTAAAGATAATTTGATGGTCAGATTAAGCAATCATGGTCTGCTAATGAGATGGTTTCAAGGCAGAACCATCAGTGCCTTGGAGTAGGTGAAAGCTAGAGTAGGCTAGCATTCCCCCTGAAATCTCAAGTGGGTTATATTCCTGAGTTTCATCTCCCCTGCTGCTATGCACACCTATAGTTACAAGCAGGGATTGGAATGTCCATCAGAGTAGATAAGAAAATACCCTGGGGAATGCCTAGTTAGAGATTGGTGGCTTAGAGACAAGAATATAAATAAAACTAGAAAGTAATTGATAATTGCTCCTGTAGATACTCTGCAGCTGTAAGCACCATAACCTGAAGATTATAACTTTCCTTCATTAAATTCTCTCCAAAGCATTTTTTTTTTCTTTTTCAGTTTTTGGCCTGGGGCCAGGGTCAGGTTTGAACCCTCCACCTCTGGTATATGGGGCCAGCACCCTATTCCTTTGAGCCACAGTTGCTGCCCTCCCTAAAGTATTCTTTGATCTGTAGCTTGGTACTCCTCTGACCTTCAGGCTGATAACTTTCTTAAACAAGGACCTGTCTGCTTAATTGAACCTTGCTGTTATATTTTCACTTTTTGCCTTGTGTAGACACACACCAACATTTCTAATGAAGAGCCTTGAATACTGGGCTCAAGATAGCATCTGTTATCCTCATGAGGACCTGCTGCAGTGACATCTCTCATGGGTCAGAAAACTGTGTGTGGATAGCACCTATGGCTCAGCAAATAGGGCACTGACCCCATATACCAAAGGTGGCAGGTTCAAACCTGGCATCGCCTAACTGCAAAACAAAAAAATAGCCAGGCGTGTGGTGGCACCTGTAGTCCCAGCTACTCGGGAGGCTAAGGCAAGAGAATCGCCTAAGCCCAGGAATTGGAGGTTACTGTGAGCTGTGTGACACCATGGCACTCCACCGAGGGCAATAAAGTGAGACTCTGTCTCTAAAAAAAACAAAAAGTCCATAATTAGAAAATCTACACAGAAAAAGCTAATAAATGTCCTGGGGTGAGTAGGTAGGGGTTGAAGGGAAATGGGGGCTCTGAGTCCACAGAACCTCTTCATTGTAACAGGAATGCCACCAACCAGACTGTGGTAATGACTTCACAACTCTTTGCACCCCACATTAAAATAGCGATTTGCACATGTTAAAAGAAGAAAACAAAATAGATTTAATAAAAATGCTCTGAAACAAGTCAGCTTCTCAAATCTGTTACTTATTTGAAAAGCAGAATAACAATTAGTTTGCATTAAAGGGCATTAATGTATCACAATTTGCAGTCTTACACTTTTCTTTTTTTTACCAGTCTAACATTCGTCATCCTTTCACTATCAATATTAATTTGTCTTCATATGACCTAAATTATAAAACTACTGTTTGAACACCCCCAAGTAGATAGGGGTACTCTGAGGACACTGGAGCGCAGAAAGTAATGTGCTGTCCAGCCCGGCTGGGCTCGTGTTGGGGAAACATTTCTCCCGGGGTATTGGTACGCTTGACACGCAGATAAATGTGCCTTATATGTTACATCTTGTAGTACATTTTTCTTTAGAAACACTATTAAAAATGTAATCTGTTGCCTACATTATCTGTAAAGGTCTATATAGCCCGTAAGGTAGCTGAAATGCAAAATTGTTCCTAGGCCATAAATCGTACCAAATTCCTTCTTTTAGATTTGGAGGCAGCCGAGTGTGGCAAGTGGCAGCTGGGGCTCCTGATAACTAACTCGTGACATTGCTGGATGCACTAAAAGGACAGTAAATAAAAGACATCTGGCGCCAAGCATGTGCCATGGAGGTTGATTCCATTCCATTTGGTTTCCTTCCTCTTTTCTTCCACTTGAATGCAGTTACCTTTACCCCCATTTGTTTCTATGGTGTTCCAAAGAACAAATAAAGTGATCTTTTGGAAAATAAAGAGTTGCTGTACCTAAGCAATCCCCAGAATGGGATCTAGGGTGAATCACTTTCCATGTATCCCCCCTTCACAGTAAAACAAGTCTGCTCAGGGAAAAAATAATCAAGTTAAAGTTAATATTCAGAATAGCCATACAAGGAAATAAGCATAAACTGTGAGCATGCTTTGTAGCCAAATAGCTTTTCTGTATATGTGAAGAAAGAAGAGACTTGCCTTGCACAGAGCCTCGGGCTTCTGTACAAATTCCAGCAGCAACAGGCACAGCATGTTTCTTCTTATGTCCTGTCAATCTGTCACTGAACTAAAATGAGCCCTGAAAAGAGGGGGGCCAGTCTGTGGCAGAGAGGTTCACTGATCACTAAAGACACACACCCCTCTCTCAAAAGGTGGAGTTGCGGATGCCTGTGTTCTAGTCCCCTTGCTATGAAGAGCTGTCAGATGATTTGTTCCCACCAACGGATGCCAGAGAAAGGGATGTGGGTGACTTCCAGGCCCAGGTAATTTTGTTCCTCACTTCCTCTTCCCTGGCAACCTTGGAGGCCACATAGTGAAGAGGAAAGCATTGCAAAATACAAGGAGCCCGAGTCACTCCTTAGAAAGATACTGTCCAGGAGACAACTCTCACATGATCTATTTGGGACATGATGAATGGATGATATAAACCATGAATGTTTATAGTAGTCAGGGAAGGAACGGATATTGTGGTCTGTCTGGATCAGTGAAGGTTTACTTGAGAAGAGAGGTAAGCGAGGTCCAGAGAATGTACTAGAATGAGAGGGAGATGAAAAGAAACCCAGGCAGGAGCCAGGTGCTGGCA
Organism: Arctocebus calabarensis; assembly: GCA_963573935.1. NCBI lineage: Eukaryota > Metazoa > Chordata > Mammalia > Primates > Lorisidae > Arctocebus > Arctocebus calabarensis. The sequence continues at coordinate 13,459 of CAUYON010092858.1, forward strand.
ATGGATCATTTCTGTTTGCAAGACAATCAATAGGCCGGTTTGGCTTAGGGGTAAATTTGAAAAGGGATTTTGAGAGATTAGGAGCCCTCTGGAGAGAAAGGAGGTAGTTTAGCTTGCCATAGGTGAAACGTGATCTTATCAATGAATGGGGCTCACTGAAGATGTGTGCGGAGTTGTGCAACACGACTAAGCAACATGAAAGATGATTTCAGGAAGAAGATAGGAGCTAGGAGAGCAAGAAAAATGAAATAAATAAATAAAAAGAAAAGAAAAAACGGTCAATTAAGGTGCTGGGAGCAGGGGGGCAGTAGGTAGTCAACAAGAGAAGTACAAATTCCCTGTGATCCTCAGTCCATGAATATGACACATTCGAGTCGCGTTTGTGCTCCCTTGAAATGTGGCAGCAGACTTTATCAATTTCCCTGTTCCTGTTTGCCAACAAATATTCTGTGGCAGCCATGTGTGCTATCCTGGAGATGACCCGGGGTTATTCACGTCAGCTATTTCCATGACATTCCTCCCTGCCAGCTGAAGCTGCAGGGAACACGCAAGGCAGGCCTTGCCAAGGACATGGAGGGGACGCCTCCCAAAGGCTTCTGAGAAATCTTTCTTCACAAGAAAGAACTGCTCAAGAGAAAAACTTTTAGTTTTCTTCACACCTTCCACTTCCTGCTTTTCGCTGCGGTTGTGATTTCTGGAGCTGTGGCCACCCACTTGAGACCACCAGTGAAGATGGTGGAATGTAAAGACAGGCAGAGCTTAGCTTCTCGATGACATTTCTGAGTTGCCAAACCACGGCAGTACTTCCTACCTTCAGACTTGCTATGGGAGATAATTTCAGGTCTTTATAGATTTTGCCACAGCTAGCTAAGTTTTGCATTACTTGGAACTAACAGCATCTCTTGATTTATAGACTCCAAAATAAATTGTTTCTCAAAAAGGCATCTGAAGTTTCACCTGCTCCAACTCGTGGGGGACCGTACCTGACAGTTTCACACAGGGAGCTATATTTGAATCCTAATTAAAGATATTGTAAACAGTCAAGCTAAGACCCTTGCAGTAGCTGCATACAAATGTCTTAAACCTCGATACCAAAGATGTCAGATAAACCAAGAATGAGTCATTAGCAATCCTTTAAAAGCTAAATGGAAAATGAGATATCAAAGGAAAGTACCTAAAATACAAAAGTCAAATAATTTACCAGATTATCTGCCAATGATAAGAGTACAAATAAAAGGGGCAAGGCATTCAGAAGATACAAAAAAATTACGACATTTGAAAGGTGTTATTTTGCCCTGAATTTGTAATATTATCAACCCCCCTAAAGAAAAGCATTTATAAATTAAAGCTTTAAAATCAGAAGTGAATATAATTTTTTCCCCAAACATAAATTTATTGAAGGATTCCAATAAACAATACACATTTTATATAGAACTACATATACTACATCCTTTTTACTGCACAAGTAAATTATCAATCTATTAGCAAATATTTCACAGAAAAGGCAGGAAAATAAATACATAAAAATCCTTTAAAGTTGGCTCGGCCCCTGTGGCTCAACGGGCTAAGGCGCCAGACACGTACACCTGAGCTGGCGGGTTCGAATCCAGCCCGGGCCCACCAAACAACAATGATGGCTGCAACCAAAAAATGGCTGGGCTTTGTGGCAGGTGCCTGTGGTCCCAGCTACTTGGGAGGCGGAGGCAGGAGATTCGCTTGAGCCCAGGAGTTGGAGGTTGCTGTTGAGTGTGATGCCACAGCACTCTACCCAGGGTGACAACTTGAGGCTCTGTATCAAAAAAAAAAAAAAAATCCTTTAAAGCCTTGAGAAAAATCTATATATGTCCCAAAGAACAAAAACAAGTTCTGGCTCGGCGCCTGTGGCTCAATGGGCTGAAGCGCCAGCCACGTACACCTGAGCTGGCGAGTTCGAATCCAGCCGGGGACTGCCAAACAACAATGACGGCTGCAACCAAAAAAAATGGCCAGGCGTTGTGGCAGGCACCTGTAGTCCCAGCTACTTGGGAGGCAGAGGCAAGAGACTCACTTGAGCCCAGGAATTGGAGGTTGCTGTGAGCTGTGATGCCATGGCACTCTATCCAGGGTGAGAGCTTGAGGCTCTGTCTCAAAAAAAAGAAAAAAGAACAAGTTCTGAAGTATATGTCTAGAAAATCAGAAGTAAATGGAAGAAGATGTGCTTTTGTGCAAAAAGTGAAGTTACTCCTCATCTGACCCTTTTCCTACTTGAAAAAGTTCAACCCCTGAGACTATGTTTTCATTTAGTGTTTTTCCAATAATTGAAATGCCTGACGTGTTGTGATTTTCAATAATGTCTGTTGAGTGAATACCTAAAATCTGCTGTACTATTTTTCTGTGGCTTCTGTAACACATTACTACAAACTCGGTGGCTTCAAACAACAGAAATTTATTCTTTCACATTTTTGCAGGTTTTTTTTGTTTGTTTGTTTGTTTTTGGCCGGGACTGGGTTTGAACTCGCCACCTCTGGCATATGGGGCTGGCGCCTACTCCTTTGAGCCACAGGTGCCACCCTCTTTCACATTTTTGGAGGCCAGGAGTCCAAAATGAGTGTCAGTGAGCCAAAATCAAAGCCACCTCACTACAGAAGCTGTAGGAACAAATCAGTTCCCTGCCTTTTCTGATGACTGCGAACATCTCTTGGCTTGTAGCTGCATTTCTCTATCTTTAAGACCAGGATCTTTAAATCTCCTTCTGCTAATTTTCATATTACTTCTATCTTTGTGTAAAATCTCTTCCTCCCTTTTTTAAGGACATGTGAGATTGTATTTAGAGCCTATCATAATAATCCAAGATAATATTCCATGTCAAGATACTACACTTAATGATATCTGCAAAGATACTTTTTAAAAAAAAAACTTTATTGGCTTGGTGCCTGTGGCTCAATGGGCTAAGGTACCTGCCACGTACACTTGAGCTGGCCTGTTCGAATCCAGCCTGGGCCCGCCAAACAACAATGACGGCTGCAACCAAAAAATGGCCGAGCGTTGTGGCGGGCGCCTATAGTCCCAGCTACTTGGGAGGCGGAGGCAGGAGACTTGTTTGAGCCCAGGAATTGGAGGTTGCTGTGAGCTGTGATGCCACAGCACTCTATCCAGGGTGACAGCTTGAGGCTCTGCCTCAAAAAAAATAAAAAATAAAATAAAATAAAAACTTTATTTATTTATTTATTTTACTGTTTTATACTCCTTGGCTACTGCCCTCCACCAAAGATACTTTTTAAAAAATTAGATAACATTCCCAGGTTATTGGTATTACAATGTGGATATCTTTGTGGGGAGGGGGCATTTTTTAGTTTAAGGCAAAAGCCTTCTAAAAAAGCAATAAACTGAAAACAGAAGAAATGCCAAATAGAGAAAACACCAAAAGGAGAACTCTAAAGTTCCTCTTACCCATGTGGATAACTTTGATCATCTTAATGCTGTTAAAGTCTTTATTTACTTCCAAGGAAAATAAAAATTGAAGACAATTTTATTTGGTTAAAATTAATGTGGTAATAAAGAAATTTCAAACCAACCAGCTAGTGCTAATAAATAAAAATTGAAAATAGCAGACATTTCCTCTGAACTAAATAATTAATAGTACCTAAGGTAAAGAACGGGTCTATTAGAACTTTTGTAGGGAGCATGATCCAAAATCATCATTACTTGTATAATATGCTTGAACTCTTTATGGAGTAAAGGAACATTGGGTGAGATAGTTTTCCTACATCAACATTATTTTTGTAGATTTCCTAAGATAGAAGAGAGAGAAGGAAATTTTGCCAAGAATTCTGACACTAGGAAGGCTGACAGGAAATGATGAGTGAATTAGGCATTTCCGGAAGTTTTAAAACTCTTCAGAATGCTATTATTGAGTGTACTGAGAAAATATAGAAAGATAATTCTGAAATTCTTAGAACAATAGAAATGTAGACTATTCTATCACTATTTTTTATTAAGTCATATATATATATAGATCATGAATACATATCTTACCATTATTATTTTTCTCCTACTCTTTCTACATCCAGCCACTTTGTCCCAATATATTGACTCTCACATGTTAGGAAACTCATATAAAAGCAGTTAAGAATTATAATAATAGCTTGATAGACGCAAATCGAACACTTCATCCCAAAGATAAAGAATATACATTCTTTTCATCGCCCCATGGAACGTTCTCCAAATTTAATCATATCCTAGGACACAAAACAAACCTCAACAGAATCAAACGTATTGAAATTTTACCTTGTATTTTCACATGCTGTTTTCTTGGCATCTCACTCTGTCCTGCCTCAAAGCAGATGATAAATACAGAACAGTGCCCTCTATTTATAGGCCTAAGGTTGATTACATAAAACATGCAAGGGAAAGAGTGTAACAGAGGCCTCCTTTCTGTGATCAATGTAGCCTCTGTTTCAAGGATAATCACTTTGATGTTTTCTATTGCTTTCTCTGGAGGTGTTTAAGGAAGTGTGTTTGTAGTCCATGAGACAAGAGAGAAGGTAGTTTGGCTCTATAGGATGTGCTTATAATCTATCTTTTCCCTATTGTTATATTTCAATGACTAATCATAGTAGCTCACTAAGTCAATCCAATCTACCACCTACCAATCAATATTTCTGACATACAAAGCTAAGTCTTCAAAATTAGGTCTTAGTTCAGATGTGAATAAATTCTGGAGCAAATTTTGTTTCCCGATGAAAACTGAGCAAGTTTCAATTATATAGCCTATACAACAAGATGTTCAGGTTTAATTTCACTAAATGTACATATTTTCAATCCTTTCACATATTCATTTTCCCCCTCCTTCTTGTGTGGAATGATTTTCACCATTATCAGTAGTAGGTTAATAAATCAATAATAGGGTAGGTTTTTCTTCTATTGTAATATTTATATCTATTGTGCTAATAAGGAAATGGGAATTCAGAAAAATTATGTGTAATAGCTCTGTCCTTTTGATCTAAATGGATCTATCTTTGTTGATTCGAGCCCATGATCTCAGAGTGCTTATGAACATTGAATGTTGTGTCATAAAATGATACATGTGGGGTGGTGCCTGTGGCTCAAAGGAGTAGGGTGCTGGCCCCACATGCCAGAGGTGGCAGGTTCAAACCCAGCCCCAGCCAAAAAAAACTGCAAGAAAAAAAGATACATGTGTTCACAGAGGTACCTACTAAGCCATGTCACATTATTTGTGTTTTTGTAGTTATATATCTAAAGCCAAGTAAAGAACTTTATTTTTGTTGCATTATTCTATATTCTATGCCTGCATACTTTGTGCATAGACGAACTCTGTTAAGAGTACTATCCTAGACCAGGCAATGGTGGTTCACGCTTGTAATCCTAATACTCTGGTCGGCCAGGAGGGACGATTACTTTAATTCAGGAGTTTGAGACCAGTCTGAGCAAGAGCAAGACTGCCTCTCTACAAAAAAAGTGAAAAAAGTATCCAGGCCTGGTGGTGCATGCCTAGAGACCCACTACTCAGGAAGCTGAAGCAAGAGGATAATTAGAGCCCAGAAGTTCAAGGCTGTGGTGGGCTATAATGATGCCACTGCACTGCAACCAAGGTGACAGGGATGCTCTGCCTCAGGCACCTGGAATTTTTACCATTGGTTTCTCCACATAAGTCATTAACAAGATGAGAGAGTTTTCTCCCAGGTGCAGATCATATAATGGGCACCAAAGAAAGTTCTACTTATGTCCTTGACCATTTGTGGCAAATCTTGCTAAGATTGATCCCTTCTAAAAGGAGGGACAGGGAAATAAAAGGAGGGGAATTAGGAAGAGACTACAGGGCTCACAGAGTCTTCTCCAAGTTTTGTCTTTAATGTCACATTTTAGGAGCAAGATCTGATTTTAGTTATAAAATTTCAACTATTGAACTATAACTTCCTCTGGAATATCTGTTTTTATTAGAATTCAGACTCTCAAATAAAAGTGATTTAAATGTTGTTTAAAGTCCATAATAATTCTGGACTCCCAGATAAAAAAGAGTAGCAACCCCTCCAAAATGTAAATGACTCTTTCAAGATCTCACAGGAATTTATCTTTAAGAGGATAGGCTTTGAATCTGGTGGGCTTTGTTCATCATTTTCATTCTGACACTTAGCAATTATATGAGTTCATGATATTCACTTGATCTTCATGTGCAAAAGTGTTCAATAAATAACTAGTGTACATAATAGTAGTGATGGTTATAGCAGTAGTAGATGATTACTGCTATTTTTACCACTAATTGGCACACACAAATTGACTCTGATTTCACCTTGTGACTCACTTTTTCTCTTGGGCTGGATCCTATACTTGTTGCTTCTGACATAAATACCTTAAGTTCTGTTTGAAAAGAGAGAGTAAAAGAAACAGATATTATAAAGGAGGAAAAGGAGAAGGAGAAAAAGGAGAAAGAGTCAACATTTGACTTAATTATCTAATGATTAATGACTTCCAAAAGAAGCATCTGGTCTATTTCTGGCCAGTTGCTATTTTTATTTGCTTAATATACTTAATTTGTGGTCTTTGACAATGTACAGAGACCTACAATACACTAATAAACTTTTTTTTTTTTTTGGTAGAGACAGAGTCTCACTTTATTGCCCTCTATAGAGTACCATGGCATCACACAACTTACAGCAACCTCCAACTCCTGGGCTTAGGCGATTCTCTTGCCTCAGCCTCCCAAGTAGCTGGGACCACAGGCATCCACCACAATACCTGGCTATTTTTTTGTTTTGCAGTTGGGCCGAGGCCTGGTTTGAACCTGCCACCTTCAGTATATGGGGCTGGCGCCCTACTTGCTGAGCCACAGGCACCACCCTAATAAACTTAATAGTAAAAAACCCCACTAATTTTTGTTAGTGTTCTTTACACTAATTAATAGTAAAAATACACTACTTTCCCTTAGTATTCTTTACGCTAATTTCATAATTCCACACTTCTTGCATTTCTACTTACTTGAAGTCCATCTTACACGTATGCATATTCTTATTAATCTATGAGATTTTTGGAAAGATTTCTTTTCAAATTTACTGTTTGCTGGAACTAGAATTTTGCTGAGGACATTGAGGAAACTTTTGATATTCTTTTTTTTTTTTTTTTTTTTTTTGTAGAGACAGAGTCTCACTTTCTCACCCTCAGTAGAGTGCCGTGGCATCATACAGCTCACAGCAACCTCCAACTCCTGGGCTTAGGTGATTCTCTTGCCTCAGCCTCCAGAGTAGCTGGGACTACAGGCACCAGCCACAACGCCCGGCTATTTTTCTGTTTTGCAGTTTGGCCGAGGCCGGGTTTGAACACACCACCTTCAGTATATGGGGCCGGCACCCTACTCCCTGAGCCACAGGCGCTGCCCAACTTTTGATATTCTTAAAAAGTAAGTGATAAAAATGCCTCTGCATTTTTATTAAAAATATAAATTCATCTTTCATTCATCTGTCCTTTCTAAGATGTCAACTAAAAACATACTTCTCAATACCTTATCTTCCTATTTAGAATATGACAGACATTCAAATTAATTTCTCCTTTCAGAATGTTAATGACTTGTGAAATTAAACTCAGTGAAATAGGCTAGCTAGTAATATAAAATTTTCCCTCCCATCCTGACTTTGTGAATGATGGAAAGACTTTCCTCTGTTTAAAAGATACATGATATTTATTTCATAAGGATCAGAAAGCTAGACAAGGGCAGAAAAATAAAAACCCTACTTGGGTTTTTTTTTATTGTATTGACAGGACTAACATATTAAAATATTGACCTAAATGAATGAAAAATCAAGGAAGATCTAAATAATGATAATTTTATAAAATGCACATTATATAAAGTAAAAATTAGCAACAAAATCCACCCTTTTGAATATGTCATCTCCGTATCAAGAAGAAAGCAAAATCTCTTTCAGTTATTTCTTAATTATTCATTCAATATCTCCCTATATTGGGAAGTTGCATGTAAAAACATTCCCATTTTTTAAGAAAAAATGGAGTACAAGACAATGTTTTCAGGAGAAAGAAGGAAATATCAGCCTGCAAACTCCACATTAAATTGCAATGTGCTGGAAGAAAGTTTCTTAATTTACACAGCATCATGCAAATCAAACAGATGTAGAGAAAAGGAGATAAGGTTTGCAAATTTTCATACAAATAGCTGGAAGATTGAGAGCTGAAATAGGATTTTATCTGAATTAATATTCAATGTAAAAACAAATTGCTATTCATAAAGTATCTCACAAACTACCGGCTAAGGAAAACCTTTTTATGAATGGGCAGTGTCTCTCAAATAAGTAATAGTTCCCATTTATAAATAATGCAACTGGATGACTCTATCCTTAAATATGAATGAGTAAATGAAATGTAACTCTTCTGGGAAAAGCTGTTACTCAATCTGTCAAGTTTAAAGAGGAAGGCAGGCTGTCACTTTGCTCTTTTTTCAAGATTCTTCTACCTAACTCTATCCAGGTGAAAAGTAGCAGAAAAAAAATAATGGTGTTGTGCAAATTACTTGTAGTAGGGCATAAGTTCTGTCTAGCACTGGGTCTAATCCAAGCTGGACAAACTTGAATAAATGAAAAATAAATAAATTATAATACAAAAATAATACTCTTGACCATAGCTAATATGGAATCATTCTGAGGGCTGTTGATGCCTTCTGCATTCAGTCCAGCGTATACACTCAACAGGGCACATAGGGTTGTGAATGGAGCCACAGTCCTGTGGGATGAATATTTGTGAACAACCAATTCACATATTAAATTCTTACACCTAGAGTGATGGAATTGGAAGATGAGGATATTAGGAGGTGATTATACTATGAGGACTGAGTCTTCATAAAAGGCGTTCTGGGGCACTCTCTTCCCCTCTTCCAGCAATGTGGACTCAGCAAGCAGATGATCATCTATGGAAATGGCCTTCACAAGACACTGATTTGCCAGCCCCCTTAATTGTGGACGTTTCAGTCTCTCAAACTGGGAGAAATAAATATTTGTTGCTTATAAGCTACCCACTATAGTTGTTCTGTTATAGCAGAATAGAGCCATAGCTTGACGCATACATTAAGAGTTCACCAGTATAAAGTCCTTGAATACTGATGATCTTGTCATGAACTTTAGCAGAAAATTAATGATAGCACTGCCCCATATGCAGAAACATTTTGGTATCATTCAGTAGGAGGACATCAAATCAGGACACTTAAATTTGAACCTGCTGGGTGTCCATTTTCTGAAAATGTGAGCACCTTGGTATTATTGCTACTTTGGGTAAATTATTCAAATCATAGGACAATAAGAAAAATTAATGTTTATCCTCAAACTTCCATTGAGTCATGTATTATTATTAAACACACTGACAAGTTGTGATTAAGAACAAAAGGGGAGAGGAATGAGAGGTAACCATGAAAGATACTAGCCATGATTAGAGTCTATTTCTTTTAGTGAAATGACTTCAACCAGGGATCACTTAAAATATTTTATCACCCGAACTGAAACTTACTTAGTCAGATACATGCGTACATATACACCCCTACACACACACGATCACACCCACACCCACACCCCGTAACTCTTCTTCTGGAAACATTTGGTGTGCACTGTGCAGATTAAATTTCCTAGGCACATTCCTGGGTTCTAGCATGGGAAATAAACGAGTCAGGTAGGATCATGATCCTTGCTATTTGGATGTACAGTTATCTATTACTTTACTGGCTAGATAACTGAAACAATCAGGGTTCACTATCTTCAAGATATACTTTATCATATTCTTCCTTGCACACTCTTATTTTAAATGTGCTTGGAGACACTTTTCTGCCTCATTTAAAAGACCCATTCTAAAATATATATTGTGCTTATGAATTTAGTTACTGATGAGTTAGATAGAAAAATGTATTTATTAATAAGAATGGAAACTATTACTAGTTCTCTATGCTATACTTCATTCTACCATCTTTCTGATTAAAAAATTACTCATAAATTTTGCAAATAATCAAGAAACCTACAACAAAATTTCTGAGATTTTTAAGAATTCATGACTAATGTATTCAGTGGCTATGAAAAATAACAATAACCAGTATTGACTTGAAATAACATACTTGGTGATTTTTTTTATATTCAAATATTAATTACATGTAATAAAATATGTATATCAAACTTCAGTTAGGTAAAATTGGTTCAGGTATAAATAAGAGCCAAAAACACATATTAAACATATGAATATACATGAAATGCACACATCACACGTGTACTATCTCATAGTTTCTTGGGTCACAATTCAGAAATGTTTTAGGTGGATATTCCTAGTTTGAGGTCTCTTACATAGCTCAAGATTTGAGTGGGGTAGCTGGGTGTTGTGGGGGCGCCTATAGTCCCAGCTACCTGGGAGGCTGAGAAAAGAGAATAGCCTAAGACCAGGAGCTGGAGGTTGCTGTGAGCTGTGTGACGCCATGGCACTCTACCAAGGGTGATAAAGTGAGACTCTGTCTCTAAAAAAAAAAAAAAGAAAGAAAGAAAGATTTGAGATGGGCCACAGTCATCTGAGGAATTAACTGGGGTTTAAGGATCCACTGTCAAGTACAATCACTCACATGTCTGCTAAATGGTGCTGGCTGAGGTCAGGAAACCTCAATTCCTCTTCGCATCCCTTTACAATGCTTCAGTATTGTCTTCACATAGCAATTGTTTGCCCACAGACAGAGCAATCCAAGAAGTGGTCTGAATATTGCTTGCTATCTATTGCAGGAATAATAACAAGAGGGTATTCAAACTGGTAATGTAGTGGAAAGGGGGCCAGTATGTGGGGAAATATTTGAAATGGCAAAGGGCATGCCTTGTGGGTCATTACATCACTACTAAGAATGCTTTGAACTGACACCATATTCATGGCAGTCAGTGTGATATCACATTAGAGATTTCAATTTTATGAAGACAAACTGTTCAAATGAATAAAAGCTAAAAATATAAAGTTACGGCTTAAATTTTGTCTCCCCAAATTTATGTTGAAGTAGACTCCAGTGCTTCAGATACTGTCTCTGTTTGGATATAAGGCCTTTAAAGAGGTAAGTAAGATAAAAGGGAAACACATGGGTGGGCTCTGATCTAATATGACCTAACTCATTATAAGACGGGGAGACAGAACGCAGAGGGTGTTCATGCAATGAAGAAAGACCACGTGAGCACACAGCAAGAAGAGGAGCGGCCTCAGGATGAAACCACCCCACCAAAACCTTGATCTTGGACTTCTAGCCTCCAGAATGGAGAGGGAATAAGTTTCTGTTGTTTAATCCACCCAGTCTATGACACTTTATTATGGAAGCTCTAGAAAATTAATACAGATAGAATTTCAGTGAAGCAATAGGGAACAAATGAAATCAGGCAAACAAACAAACAAACCAAGGCAAGAAACACAAAAAGTTTCTAACAGGTAAAATGCTACTTTTTCCTGTTTAATTTCATATAACTATCTACAGGGGTGGGTCTCTGATGTGATTTTGTATAGCATGATAAAAATCCTGTGGTCCTGGGTTCAACTCTTAGACAAACGGAGCCAAGTATCAAAGCCACTGGCATGTTACTTCTGTAACTTCTCTAGATGAGACCTCTGAATGTGTCATGGAACCTGAAAGCAGATGTAACACACAGAACGTAGGAAATAGATAAATAAGTAAATAATATAGAGTGAAATCACAGGCCCTGTTTATCAAACACTGTGGTAGTACAACCTGAAAGCAGATGTAACTTACAGCACAAAGGAAATAAATAAATAAGTAAATATTTTAGTGTGGAACACATCAAAGGCCCTGTTTATCTACCCCTGTAGATAGTTACATGGAATCAAATGGAATTAAGGAGAAAAAAAGTAGGATTTTACGTGTTTGAAACTTTTTGTGTTTCTTGCCTTCTTTTTTCTCCCCTATCCACACAATGGTTAAAGACTGCTTTCTGCTACTCCCTAATGCAAAATCATGTTGAAGTTTATTTTGCCACTCATCTCTTCTCCCACTCCCCCAGTTTCCCACTATTAGACTCTATGTCTGGTATTCAGGTTCTCCCCTACCACAGTTCTGCCACTCCCGATTGGACCTCCTGGAGTATTTTCTTTTTGTGCTCTTCCTTTCTATGCTAAGATCTTATGAAAGATCTTTCATACATCTGGAAAGTTTTTTTTAAATTAAAAGAGTGTAAAAAGTATGTTAAATATCCCAAAGAGAGAAACTTCACTAAAGAAAAAGTATTAATTCAAGAAATTACCTTAACAGTGTATGTATTGCAAACTATAGGAATTTCATAAAATAAATATTTCAGAGAAGGGCCCTTTAGTACACATCAATGCTTGCTACCTAATCAGTCATCTTTCTCTATATTTTTTTTCATAAAAAAATTGAGACTGGGTCTTACTATGTCACCCTTGGCAGAGTGCTGTGGCATCATAGCTCACAGAAACCTCCAACTCTAGAACTTAAGCAATCCTCTTGGCTCCACTTCCCAAGTAGCTGGGACTACAGGTGCCCACCACAATGCCCGACCATTTTTTGGTTGCAGTTGTCATTGTTGTTTAGTAGGCCCAGGCCGGGCTCGAACCTGCCAGTCTCAGTGTATGTGGCCTACTCACTGAGCTGCAGGTGCCAAGACCAGTCATCTATATAGTTAAAATTAATGGTGCTTCCCAGCCTTCATTTGTCTCAAATTATTACTATTAATATCATTTTCTTTACAACACTTCAAACCTACAATTGTAAAAGTCAATTGTCACCTTGCATTAGAGTCATTTTTCCTAATCACCAAAAGGTAGTGAAATTCCATGATCCTATTTTTTTTGTCTATATATTCAATATCTTCATTATATTTTTAAAATTTCCATTCTAGTAATTCTGTTATTTAAAACTCAAGTGTCAAATAGACTTTCCAAAGTCTTTATGAGCTAGTATTACCAATAATTTTTATAAAGAAGCTGAAAAAATCATAAGAGGAGTAAGTCTTGGGTATGAATACGTAATATGAGACTACTATTCCATATTTAATACTAAAATTCTAAAATAACTCTATGTTCCTGTAATAAAAATTGACTTTAAATTGTCCTTTTATACATTCTCTGTGCTATATTTTGAGGAAAAATAATTTGCTATTACATATTTACAACTTTTTTATAAAATTAATTTTAGGGGAAAAAATATGGAAAACCCTATCAGTATTGTGAAGTTAACTAAGAAACACAAACTTGTATTTATTTCTTTCATACTGAAAAGATAGATCATCAGAAATTTTTAAAATATGTTAGTGATATACAAAAATATCATAAATACTTTAAAAATGTTATGATACATACAAGAAGATTGAATCGATACTTTTTGAGAAAATATATTACTTTTCTTCAATTGGTAAACACAATTCTCAAACTCTAATCTGGAGCCTATGAAAGAATAAATGTTTGTAGCCTTAAAATAAAGAAAATGAGAAGAATCATCTTCACCTCAGTTTTCTAATCACTTGCAAATAAATTATATTACATTTTCTAATCAATAGTTAATATCTATCTAAACCAAGTAAAATTTAAAATATCACTGTGACAAAGATCCTATAGACAGGGTGGTGCCTGTGGCTCAAAGGAGTAGGGCACCGGCCTCATATGCCAAGGTGGCAGGTACAAAACCAGCCTGGGCCAAAAACTGCAAAAAAAAAAAGAAAAAAAATCCTATAGGCACAGACACAAAGACAGATCTGTAAGCAGTTCAGACACTGATTTGCTTTTTCTCTCCTTCTTTCTTTTATTTTTATTTATTTATCTTTTAATTGCTATGGGTACTTATTAGTTGTATGTCTTTATAAGTTACATGTGGTATTCTAATACAGGTATACAATGTGAATTAGTCAAATCAGGGTAACTGGGATATTCATTACTTCAGGCAATTAGCATTTCTTTGTGTTAGGAACATTATAATTCCACACTTTTAGTTATTTTAGAGCACTATGCATAAATAACTTGATTTTTCCTCTTAAGATTTCAAACAAGATTACAATTCTGTACATTTTAATTCATCTGATTTAAACGTATCATCTTCATCTGTTTTGTGTTACTGTAAAAAATATTTGCAGCTGGGTAATTTATAAATAGAAAAGGTTTATTTGGCTGATGCTTCTAATGACTGGGAAGTTCAAGATTGGGCATCTGTACCTGGGGAGGGCTTTATGGTGATTCCACTCATGGTGGGAGGTGAAGGGGAGCTGGCACATGCAGAGATCACACGGCAAGAAAGGAAACAGAGAGGGGCAGGGGAAGGGGGACAGAATCTTTTAACAACCAGCTCTCACTTGTACTAATAGTAAGAACGTACACAGTTTGAATCCACTTTCAACATTTGGGATCAAATTTCAACATGAGGTCTGGTGAGGACAAACATCCAAACAATAGTATATATAAATCCAATTCAAACTACACTTTGGGAGAATAAGAAAGTTTAAGGACATGTGTGAAGTACAATGCAATGGGCATTTAAAATAGTAAATGTGTATAGTATTAAGAAAATTAAATTCTCTACAAATAAGGCTAGAGAAAGAGAGAGAAGTAAAAATGAAATATCAATTTGGAGCCAGCTTCATATTTACATGATTAGAATCAGCAGCTCATTTCTGATGTCTGGGATTAAACCATCATGGGCATAGATTACATGCAATGACTCTGTGCCTTGTTGGAATCTTTTCTTGACAGTATCCATACGACACTTAGACGTGTGACATCAGAGACCCACAGTTTCACTGATGTTTATTAAGGCTTGTATTTATTTACCCATCTACCCTGGTTTATCTGCCATCCTTCTACCAGGATACATTCCCTTATCCTGAAATATTTCAAAGTTGGTAAAAATATTTTTTTTTCCTACAGGAAACATAATGATACATTCTTTTGTGATTTTGTGTTTGCTTATTGTTTCTTAGATATTTACTGAATATTTGAATCAGTGCGGCAAGACCTAAAGAGCGCTGCAAACTCTAACCCACAGGCTCAGAATCATCACATTAGATGATCTCCCTGGAGAACAAAAGGGAAAACAAATCCCACCACCTAGGTGTGAACCAGGTGACTTAGCCTTCTTATGCTTTAGTTTTCTTTTCTATAAATGAAGGGTAATTATTGAGCTTAATTCAGAGTTGTTGCTTGGATTAAATGAGAGTAAAACTTCCTAGAATAAATCTCGGCAAATTTTTGGTGTTGAATACATACTCATTCAACACATAGTCAAAGGTCTTATTTTCATCCTTTTATATTCTGAAGTGAAATCAATCCTGTTTGAACCACATAAGCAATGAAAAATGTACTTTCCAGTGAAATTGGAAAGTAGGCATTACTGAAGAAGATTGAAAGGACACACATGGGAAACTGAGTCACGATGCTACTCTGTGCTCTGGTTGCTGTCCGTCTGGAGGCCACGCCTGACTCTAAGCCAGAAATACGTAAAACATTGTTAGTCTGTGGGAGTAGGGACTACAAAGAGATAATAAACTAGAGATTTAATTACAAGTAGAAATGACAAGATTCAGTAATTATCACGATTCCAGAGGTTGAGAGAAAGATACATTAGACGGGAGGCTACCCAGTGTGCCCCGGAAGATGAATATTAAACAAAAGCATAAATTCAAGCAGTGATATGGGATACCCCAGACCCCGTATGACACCTCTGACATAGGTGGAATATGCGAATTGGAAAATTGTAGCTTTTTAAAGTATGAAAAACATTTAAACAAAACAAAAATAATAGTTATGCTTTGGGCCATTCGGTCGAACACTTGCATTTATTTCACGAATTTTTTAGATTTTTTACAGTGATCTATTTTTTTTTAAGTTTGTTGCAGTGGCTTGAGTTAAGATATTTTGTTCAAAATTTGAAAAAGTCATTGTATTTAATCACTTGGAGTAGAGAATTTTAATAATTTATTAGTCTTACTTATGTAAAAGCTATTCCTCTTTACTGAGTAGCATTTTTGTGCTACCTCATTTCTAATGCCTAGATGTTATGCACAAAAAACCTTTTTAAATAATTCTGCACATCTGATCCATGTTTCAGAACATTCATATACATGTATATGCACAGTGCAGAAGTTAATCAAAGGTGTTTTGTTGCAAGCATTAAAATAAAGCTGTAAAAGACAATGAACCAATGCTTAAAAATAGGGCCCTAATAAAATTAAATCTAGACAATAATCATGTAAAGGCATCAGATTCTAGGCTATTCCACTTACTTTAAGAATTTGACTGGCATAGAAAATGCAGGAACTGCACATAGAGGGGGAGAGAAAGTATTTGAGATTGGGGACACTGATGACCATGGCAGTACCTCCATTAATTGAGAAAAAGCATTTAAAAAAATGGAAAAAAACAATAGTCAAATATGTTAGAAGAATGAGAGGTCTAGAATGCCTATGGCCAATTCCAGTATACTCACAGACACACTGGCCCTGCTGTGTATTATACGCAGTTCATCCACTGAACATTTGTATCTTTTCATGCATCTGTTTCTTTCTGAATATCTCCTTTGACTCCTGATTATAAAATTAAAGCTCTTACCATGTGCTCCCTCAGTGCCACGTTAGATATGTTTTCTGTTGTTACTCCATGAAAATGTTGTATATTTGTTATTATAATTACCACGTTATCTCTCACTTTCATTTACATGAAAGCCCCCTTAAGGCACAGGATGCCTTTTTGTTTTTTTCACTGCCATTATGTCTGGTACTTAATATACTGTTTGACATCCATATGTTGTTTAAGAAATATTGCTTAATTAATGTAGTGATAGATTTCTACGAACTCTGTAAGAAATTTTCATTTCTCTTCATCAGTTTAAATTCTCCAAATTTGCAGTTTAAATTCTCCAAATTTGCACTTACCCCTTGTAGCCCCAGTTCAGTGTTGATAGAAACTCACTGGACTTTGCAGAGATTTGGTTCTACAGTCTCCTGTAGTTACTTACAAAAACAATGCTTGCCAGATTTCCCCAGATAAGTCCCAGTTCACAGAAATCCATGACTTACATGAACAAATGAGTTTCAGTCTGTCTGCTACAGCATCTTTCAAGATAGCTGAAGAGATTGCCACTCAATTTGGTATTGTCTACATGGTACACACACATACATATACAGGCACTTTGCTTGGAGAAACTTTGAAGGAGACTTCAAGAAATTGTTAACACACACACATACACACACACACACACACACACCCTATCAGAACTGATCTGTGGGCTGGGTGCAGTGGTTCTTATCTGTCTGTAATCCTGGGAGGCTGAGGCAGGTGGCTTGCTTGAGCTCAGGAGTTTGAGACCAGCCTATGCAAGAGTGAGACCCCATCTCTACTAAAACTAGAAAAATAAGCCAGGTGGTATGGTGCATGCCTGTAGTCTCAGCTACAGGGGAAATTGAGACAAGAGGACGGCTTGAGCCAAAGAGTTTGAAGTTGCTGGGAGCTATGACACCATGGCACTCTAGGCTGGGTGACAGAGTGAGAGTTGGTCTAAAAAAAAAAAAAGAAAAAACCCTGATCTGTGGAATAAATGCATCATTCATGGAAAATTCTTTGAGGTACTTCAGGGTAATGACAACAGGATTTTCTTGTTCAAAAATGATTCAAAATTTTACTGAGGAATAAAGTAAAGACACATAGTTTTACTAAAGAGAGTAAAAATATATGACTAACATAAATTGTGAATTTCACATTGAATTATTCATTCTAGGATCATAAATGGTCTAGCATAGAGCCTGTAATATTGTGGATGGTAATTTAATGAACTGCTGCTATGGGCTAAGCCACTGGTTATCAACCTTCCTAATGCCACAGCCCTTTAGTACAGTTTCTGTGGGTCGCAACCCACAGGTTGAGAACCGCTTGGCTAAGCAGTATACTATTTGATTTACCTAATCAGCTCTAAGTCTTACATTATTATTCCCTCTTACAGATGAGGAAACTGAGGTTAAGCAATGTTAACATCGATGTAAGATATAGCTACTAAGTACTAAAACAAGAATTTGAATCCAGGACTGCCTAGCTCTAAGATCTTTTGAAAAATACATAGGAAATCTTTTCAATTTCAATCAATTTTAAGAATCAGTTGAGTGAGTTAATAAGAAACATAAACATATGAGTATAATCACAATTAATATAAAAGCCCATAAAATTTATAGACATTGTGCCTAGATTTCTTTATTTTTGACCATTAATTGGGCAACTATTCACTATATTTTATTACTATTTATTTTAATCTGCCTTAGTTCCTCAGTCAGTTCAAAGCTACTTAAAAATTTGTCTTATCTTGTGCCTCTTTATTTCACCCTCGTTTCTAAAAAAAACTTCCACATTTCAATCTTCAAATTGTATTTGTTGACTAATATCAAACTCAACTCAGTAGAATTTTATTTTTGTTTATTTATTTTTTGAGACAGAGTCTCACTATGTCACCCTCAGTAGAGTGTCATGGCATCACAGCTCACAACAACCTCAAACTCTGGGGCTTCAGTGATTCTCTTGCCTCAGCCTCCCAAGAAGCTGGGACTACAAGCGTCCACTACAACGCATAGCTATTTTTTGGTTGTAGTTGTTATTGTTGTTTGGCAGGCCTGGGCCAGGTTCAAACCCACCAGCTCCAGTGTATGTGGCTGGCACCTTAGCCACTGAGCTACAGGCGCCAAGCCTCAGTAGAATTTTAAAATGAAATACCTTTGTTAATACAGTTTTAGTAATTGTGTTATGCTTCAATAATGAAATAATTATATGGGAGAGCTGAATATTTGGAATTTATAATACATGCATTTAAAATAAATGTTTAGTTTCATAGATATGTATTTTTACCCTACATTTGCAAAATACTTTTCAATGGCTTAAGTTTTTACATTATCTAATTTTTTAACTCTTTAGAATAGCCCTTTGAAGACCCTAACAAATGAATTTTATTGCCAATGCATAATGCTATTTTTAAAAATGATTCTGAGGGCATTTTAAATTTCAATGATTATTAGACAAATAGCCTGGAGTACAGATAGATTAAGCGCCTCAATTCTGGACACACACATAAAATAGAAGATTGAGCATTGAAACACCAGCAATGACCCCTGGATCCACACTCAGTATCACCACACCACAGTTGACTCAGTCAAAGTCTCACAGATGAGAGAAGGGAGATTGATCTTACAGAATGTTTATATACGTGTTAGAAATTATTATTAAAATGATTTGTTAAAATGTTGACCCAAGACACATGGATCCTCTATCCTACAGTAAAAGGAGTCTTTGCAGTAATCAAATAAATTGATTTGTATATTGCAGTGAAAGTCTGCTTTTAGCCATATTTCGAATTAAATGAACTCAAATCTTTCGAAATAAAGAGATAAATGTAGCGTGAAAATGGGCAATCAAATAACAGAACTACAGATGATTAATAATCATGAAAATATTAGCAAGGCGAATGTTAAGAAATTATAGGAGGAAAAACACAAAAATTTGGAATATTGTAAATATGCCAACATCATTAGTTGGAGTTATAGACCATAGATAAAAGTAGATATGAACTCATGTAAACATAGTTCAAAGCTTTTGATGCAGTACAATCCAGAGAATTGAGTAAAACAATGATAAACTTTGGGCCAAATATGTACGTGACCTAAAATGGAGTAAGTGCATCTTCTTGCTGGACAGTTAAATGAAAGTAGATGGCTTTTCTATTTTTCTTCAGTTAGGGAGACTAATACTTCCTCGTCATTTTCTAAAAGCCTAAACAAACTTTTAATCTATTATTGAGATTAAAAAATACTTTCTAATTTATCACTCCTATAAAGCACATTTTGACTTTACCATGGTTCTGCCTCCAGGGGCATCAGAATTAAAACTCACGAAAATAAGTTAGTCTGCGAAAGTAAATTTGTTTTTTTGTCACAAGCAAAAGGTAAAGCAAAGCAAATGTTGCAAATGTTTAAGATTTCTAGTATGGCCAGAAAGACTTTCTCTAAAATCGCAGATACTTTTGAATGACATTGGAAAATCCATGATACTTCTCTATGAAATAAGTCACATTTAAAAACCATATCACAAGAAAACAGAAAGGAGAAAAATTGTCCCACATAGTCACAGGTGTGAGTCATTAATGCTTTATTCATCTATAGAAAGAACACATGCCAAGTAAATCAAGGACACTTGATGGCATTGATCAGCTTTCCTCTAGGGAAAGCGGTTAAACAGGAAGTGTTTATTTCACACTGATAATTCAATGTAAGGAGATTATAGTTATTTATGCTTATGGAAGTCGTCTTTGAAAATCACATGACTAAGGTGACAAAAATAGAAACAATTAAACAAGGGTGCTAAATAAGTGATTTTTCTTTTTTAAAAATCAGAAATTAAAACAAGAATGAGACAATCCAAGTGTTTCCTTAAACCATGACAAACTATACCTCAAGGATTAATACAATGAATTTTTCCAAATGAAATTGATCTAAAATAACACTGCCAGTATCTTCCTTGACTTTCACGAATTTATTTAGACAATTCTTTGGACTTAGTATAATTTTTATGTGAGACTATCAAAAACTTACTGGAAATTATATATATACACACAAACATCTATCTATATACATATAATTTATTTCCTAAAAACTAAATCTGATAACATCTGTGTCTTTTAGAAATATACATAGCCATTCCTAAGAGACTCAGCTTGGAAAACACCAAGAAAAATTTGAACAACTCAGATATATCTAAAAAGTATTAGTAAGCAAAGACATGCAGGTCATTGCTCATGACTAAGGTGCCATTGACTGTGAAACAACCTGATAAAGCAATGTTATACCGTGAGAGTCCTCACTCCCACAGTATATTTGCTTTGCACAGATGGTGAGTTTAGGGTGACTGCCAAAGAGGAAACTAAGGTCAGTCCACCTAGTAAATGAAAATGAATTACGCTTTGGCTCCCTTTGCTATTGCTTCTATTCTCTCCTTGGCCAGACAACTAGAGCAGACTGGAATGTCTCTGGCCAGGTCACTATGTGTCTGCCAAATTGGACATCCAAAAACACAGCCTTTTCCCTTTTTTTTTTCTTCCATTTTCTTATTTTGATAATTTAGTTGCCTGCTATAACTCCACTATCCCTCAAAATCTAAAAAAACACAAAAAATTGTTCAACACGTCTTCCATAACTTTTATTACCATAGCCTAAAAAATATACAAATATTTACACATTTACACAAATTCCTATTGAACTTCCATGTCCTTAACTTCATCAAATGATAGACTCCTGTTTCAACATACATTGTTTTGGTATTTAGTATTGTGGTACCCGCATGAGGTTTAGCTCTTTCTATGATTTTAGGTCAAATCATTTCTGAAATTGGTCTATTTTACTGATGTTTGGGATCTATATAAAAAAAGGCATTCTGTAATGGAAACTATTTCAAAAAAGTAGGCATCACTTTTCTTAAAATTTCTTTTAGCTACATCATCACGGGGTTTTGCTGAGCTTTTCTTATCTACAATATATGGCTCAATCTTTTATAGCTTCTTTTCTATTCCTCCAATTTCTGAATGTAGGTGTGTATGTATTTATCAATTTTATTAATTTTAACCATAAATATAGCCAACTATTTGAATAACATTATTATTACATTAGCAGAATACATTCAATATGTGTCATATCATACCATTCCTCCATCTTTATGTTTAGCATTTTATTTCCCCTTCATATATAACAGAAAGTTACCACAATCTCCCACACACAATGACTCAGCATTAATTCATGATGGCTGCATCAAGGAAGAAGTAAACTATTGGATTTTCCATGGACTTTTCAGTACTTCATACCTACTCACTTCATACTTCTCTGGCCTTTATCCATCATCTGACCCTTCCCAAGAAGAAAAACACAAAGAAATAATAGAGTTTGATATGAGTGGAAGGGAAAGAGAAATGGATATTGGTGAGGATTGGTGATGTCTGCAAAACGTCTGCAGCCATTCTGTCTTTTCTCCCTTAATTTACACTACCTTTTGCATGACATACAACAGCTCAATATGTGTAGGTCTAAAGCATTTCTTTTTAAATTTTGTTTATCTCTCTCTCCTCCAATAGCATATGGGCTTATTTTTAACAAGTATTGATGCTAAAATTTTATAATAAGTTTCAATATCCAAAACAGGCACAAGCAAGGGGCTTCAGGAGAATGAAAAAGAAAGCACAACACCCCAAATAAGGAGGTGTAAAAGGGGGCCTGGAAAGAACAAAGAGATCTGGGCATGGAAACCAAAAGACTGTGGTAGCCAACTATGTCCAGGAAACATAAAACGCACTTTCCAGGTTCTAACACAAAGTGGGGTCATAGTCACAGTTACAAAAAAATTCACACCACAAATGCCACAAGCACCAGGAGACTCCCAGGCCCCAATACACAATTACCAGCAAAATAGTAGCTCATAATTATGCTAAGTATTGAGAAAGGAGAATGGACAGGTGGGAACTGGGAAATCTGTGAGCGATAAGAGATAGATGAGAATAACTTAGGATCTAAGGGGACCAATAAAAAGCCTTCTAAAAGGCTTTTAAAAGGGGGAACTAAGATACGATACTTATTCCTATGTAGTGCCTTTGTGTTGGTGTCTCATCTCATGAGAGAGAGAGAGAGAGAGAGAGAGAGAGAGAAACTCTTCCTTTTCCCTGGGTAAGCCTATGCTGCCTTTCTTGTGCTCTGCTGCCCTGAATGGTCCCTGCTGCTTTATTTTCACTCCCCTTTTACTTTGCTTTCACTTTAACTCAGTAGAAGATGCTAGTTCTGCTGAGTGACCACGCCAGGTGTACAGAGTATGCACTAGAAAAAGCCCATCCATCTGTGTGGCAAGGTGAATTTTCCAACACAGGAGCAAGATTGAAGAATATATTGAGTTAGAATATAGGGAAGGTTTTAAGGGGCTGTGTGAGATACCTTATAAAGAAATGAAATGAGAACAGCTCTGAAGCTGTTTCTATGAATGTTGAATCATTTGAAAAATGTTTTAAATAGTGGGCAATATACTTTCTTAAGTTGTAAGTGAACTCTTTAAAAGGGTGAAAGGAACTGGGCAGACAGCATCTCAAGGCCCTCTTAACATGACGAGATAGACCAAACCCAGTGACCTTCCTGATTTGGAGGACTGTCCAGGGGGAAGGTTGGCAGCCTCACAACTGACTGTTAATTTAAACTGCATCCTGAGCTCTGTCTGTGGTATACCTCCCCTGAGCACACCACGAACATACTTTTGGGAGAGGGCTGCTTCCTTTTAAGTGGAATTGAATCTAAACATCCTCATTAAAAGCATTTCCCCCCAATGTTTTGCAATTTATTTTCAGTTGTCTGTGGGAGAACATGACTCCTTCTTTCATTCTTGAATTTTAAAAAGCTTTTATTTCTATTCTAGCCAAATACTTTCTTGGAAATTATATACCAATTATATGTGTATATATACACACACATATGTATTTTTTACATATGGAAATTTATATATTTATATATGTAAATGTTTATATAAGTAAATATATGTATCAGTATATACATATATGGTGAAGGTACAGAAATTGTGCTATTAGTTATACACTGATCTAGACAACTTACTCTTCCATGTTGACAAAAAAAACTATGTGGATTAATGGCTAGAAAATACAGCCATTATAAAGTAATGAAATTATAATATTAGTCACTACATGTATCTATACTTAATATATGTGCCATATATAAAACGTAATATATTCATTTATTTTTTTTAATATAATCATTTAAATATCTCCATGAATATATGGTTTTATTTTAATATTACAAATAAAGAAAGCAAAACATTTAACAACTTTGGATGCTGTAATTTTGGTACAGGATGGCAGTGTCTTAGCTAAGATCGATATCAAATACTTTAATAAAAAAGCTATTTCAAAGCCTATTGCCAAACTGCTATCAATCAGCTGCAAACATGGATCTAATGATTATGGGCTTATAAATAATTTATACAACAATACCATTGAAAGTGTATTTTATTCCACATCAAAAATTTTGTCAAAAACCACTTATACTAGGTTGAGTATATACTCTAGCATGGTGCTAGAGTATTTAAACAAGAGAAAGAGGACTGCCTCCTTTTTTTTTTTTTTTTGTATTGACATTCAGAGTTGCCTCTACATTAGGCGAAGAGTTATTATAATCTGAGACACGTGACACAGAAGCCAGGTATTTCCTTTCAGTATATATACTACTGAAACCAGCACGAGACATTTTACCTTTTATAAAGTAACTTAAAAATGTCACCTGTTCTTGGTCACAAATACCCACTTTTTGTTTTCTTTTGTTCTTTGTAACTCATTTTAAATATCAAGCTGGAGTGACCTGATGCTCTAAGTTTTTTAAAAAGACAACGTTCCCAGGACAATTAAATTATGACCTTCTTTGCCACTGATAAATATACCAACTTAAATATTTTATCACATTTATTGCTTGTCTTCTATTTCATTATTATTTACTCCATCTCTGAAGGAAGTTTGTAGAGATATTCTAGAGATAGAAAATTGTGATTGATCCTAGAAAGTAGAGTTATCTACTCAGAGTAATCCCTCATATGTTGACTATAAATGTTCTTTCTCTTTTGACTCTTAAAGAAATAAATAGAATTCATTAATGTGTTATTCCTTTTCTAACAACTTACCTATTGACTAGTATGTATAACATTTGATGGTCAGTATATGACGGAGATACGGATCTATCGTACTATATAGAGTAATGTGCTAAGTATGAAAGAAAGGCCTCAACTGACTATAACTCATGATTAAATACCTGTTGATTAAATGAAAAATTCCCCTAGGGTATAACCTGTGGCTCAAGGAGTAGGGCACCAGCTCCATATACTGGAGGTGCCAGGTTCAAACCCTGCTCTGGCCAAAAACTGCAAAAAAAAAATTTTTTTTCCTAAAGAAATAGAATTAGATGTATAACTCCCCACACAAAAACAAAACAAAACAAAGCTTTTTTTTCCAAAGGGTATATCTTCAATCATTTACACTAAGCCAATCCAAGGAGACTCATATCCCTGTTGAATCAGCTTGGTATTTGCACGGATCACGTACTTTTATAGATAAGTAAAGGAGAATAAAGCAATCAATGCAATTTCAGCAAAGAGTATAAAGATCTTGCTGATTAATCTGATGAGCCTGGGTATCGAAGACAAAATGTTAGAGCTGTGCTGTGGCTTGAGGTAATTGCTGAAATAAGCAAAAAAAGTTTTAGCAAGAAAAGGATGTTTACTAAGGATTTTCCCAGCAAGCCTGGCTCCATTCTAATGACCACAGGCTCTGTGGAAAGCATAGTTTTGAGTTTTATACACGACTTTATTAGTTTTATATACAATTATCTGCCGCTTCTCAGAATCTCCCACGGTCTTACTATGTACTCAAAACAACCCACCTGCAAGGTCTTGTAAAACAGCTCACCTGCAAGATCACCTGTAAGATCTTAATCACAACCCACCTGCAATATCTTAATCAGCCTCAGTCCACAGGAGCCCAGGTCAGCCTGACCCCAACCAAAATAGCCCAACCTTATCCATGGTCGCCTTGCTCAGGTCCAGCTAAATGCCTAATAAAAATAGAACCTATTTTATGTATTTGGGGGAAGTTCTAAATTTAATTTATAAGAGCAATAATTAAAAGAATTTTATTTGTAAAATTTACATTTAAAAACTGCTTAAAATTACTACTTTGAAGACTAACGTATTCAATAATTTAAACAAAGTCACTTTTTTTTCCTTCCAGCAATGATCCAATTAACCTTTCTTCAACTGAACAGCAAATAAAGTTGGTGGATGATGTTCACTAGCCATGCTGCAATTAAAAATTGATTGTATCTCAATGTGGTGAAATCCATATAGAACAATGGGGGCATATGATTAATGACCAATTGTGAGAAAACTAGAGTGACTGTAACAGAGGGAATGGCCTGCAAAAAAGGGTAAAAATGTTTTCTCTCTTTTTAAATTAAAACCTGCCTCTCTGCTTCAGGCTAGTGGTCAAGAGGGCCCTGGGAGCATTTTTTGTTCTTTGTCCCATGGAGAAGGTTCCACAGAGTTGCTCCTCAGGAGGTCCAGGAGGTTGGAGTGGGTGGATTGAGGGAGATCATGAGATTGTCTTCCCCTGAGACTACCATTCAGCCTGAAGCTAAAATCTCTTCCTTAATGGCGCTATATTTCTGGTTATGATCAGGGCAATGGCATTTTTTTTTTTTGTACAGACAGTCTCACTTTGTCACCCTTGGTAGAGTGCTGTGCAGTCACAGCTCACAATAACCTCCAGCTTCTGGGCTTAGGTGATTCTCATGCCTCA
The DNA here is from genome assembly GCA_963573935.1 of Arctocebus calabarensis. Lineage (NCBI taxonomy): Eukaryota > Metazoa > Chordata > Mammalia > Primates > Lorisidae > Arctocebus > Arctocebus calabarensis. The sequence continues at coordinate 39,818 of CAUYON010092858.1, forward strand.
GCCTCCCGAGTAGCTGGGACTACAGGCGCCTGCCACAACGCCTGGCTATTTTTTGATGCAGTTTGGCTGGGGCTGGGTTAGAAACCACCACCCTCGGTACATGGGGCCGGCGCCCCACTCGCTGAGCCACAGGCGCCGCCCAGGACAATGGCATTTTAAGACAAGAGTCTTTACCTTCCTCATTTACTGGCAAATTAATGAACCTCTCTTTTGTTTTCCTCAACAGCTTATCCTCGTTTTTCAGATGAGCCTCAAGGACAAATGCAAAACACTCAGCAACATTGTGACAACCCTTTATTCTCACTATGTGGAGACATTCTTTGATTACAGCAATTAATATAATTGTCCACATTATTTTACCTATTTAATTTTCATTTCCTTTCTTCTTTTTTACTGTCTTGTTGGGGGTGGGGATCCTGGTTCCCTGAACCCAGTTGGCCTGGTTAGGATGATACCGCTGAAACCAACACACAGAGGTAATTGCAAGTAAAATAATGGAAACAGAAAATAATATTGGAACAGCACAGGCAGCATGAATGGAGAGTAAAAGTAACCTGCCCAAGTTTCAGTGTAACAAGGAGAAATTGTATTTAGGAAGAACAAGGGGAAAGTTTAGAGTATTTCCAAAGAGAGTTAGCAGTCTCTCCCTCTGATGAAAAGTGAGAGAGGGAGAGAAAACCCTGCAGGAGGGTAAATACTCCCTCCCTTGGAAATGGGCCCCAGGCCTTCACTGGGCTCTGCTGCGTCCAGTCCAGGCAGTCTTGCCCTTTTCTATTGGCCTTTGGTTATTTACCTCGCACACACATTCTTAGGGTCCCTCCAGATTTCCTGGTTTAGGAGGCCACCTTGTCCTCCCACCTTTCTTGAAGCCCCTTTCTTAATGTCCTCTCCTATTTGGCTGAGAATATTTTGTTTTCCTTTTCACAATAAATTTAAATATGCCACTGAGATAACTTTTTTCTGCAAGACAACAAAATTAAGATCACTAACTGCAAAATGAAAGGGGAAGGGTTGAAAGCTGACAGTGACAAAAGGAGTTCACAGGAGTTCCCTGAATTTAGGGGAGCACGTATGTATGTGTGTGTGCATGAGAGCGTGTGCATATGTGTGTGTGCACTTGTGTGTGAGCATGTTGTGTGCGCGTGTGTGAGGGCCGGACAGAGGATGCGGGCTGTTGTCAAAGTGCCCACAGACACCTTGGATAAGAATAGGAGAGAATGGTTAGGCAATAACAACAGGATGAGGTAGGCAGTCGATTTCACAAATAGCACAGAAAATGCTTCCAAGGAAATTTCAAAGGAAAGGGAAAACAATTCTGGGCTGAAAGGTTATTAAATATTTGTTAGATGGATAAAGTGAGCCACAATAGTATTTAAAAGGATGTGCTTCAAACGTTTTTAGTAAAGCTTCACAAGAATGGAAAAGCAAGTATTCGATGTACTCAGTACTAATCTGAAGCCAGTAGGGAAACTAATACACATCCACACGAGAGAAAAACTCAATTTCGTTCAAGCTGGGGGTGGGGGTGAAGGGAGGGGGCTTGGCAGCTGCCTACTAATGGACACATTGTAAGGTATAGGGCACACCTGGGCGAGGACACAACTGCGACAGGGGCCTTACCTAACCAACACTGTAGCCTAATTGTGCCCTCATACCAAACTGAAACAAAAATAAATGGCTGAGTTTCAAAAAACTGTAAAAAACAATACATGGCATATCACAATGACAGGAGTCAGAAACCCTTTAGTCTGGGTTAGGGAAGTGGTGCCTGAAGAAGAAGAATCCGGAGAGGGGGTTGGGCACAGCCAAGTAGCCCAGAAAATCCGCTGAAACTGGCTAGAGTGCCTGCGACCTGCGCAGCTCTTAGTGAATATGCCGCTTGGTGGGACATACCAGAAAACAAGACCAGCCAGGGACCGGGAGAAGGAAGCCTGCCAGCACAAGCGAAGAAGCTAATAACCTTGAGCCATTTTCATTTGTGAGAGCCATACTGAGTATGCCACCAATAACCAGGAAAACCCCTAAATAAAGAACCCAAAGCTGCAACTTGCTCAGGGCCGCCCTCTGCTGGGCAGGAGGTCTCACTGTCTTTGTATCTATCAGAATATCTTGTAGCTTACTCATGGTTAGTGAATTCATTTTTAGATTCTCAAGACCAAACACCTGGCAAGGAAATTCCAGTAACAACTGAAAGATTGAAGAAACATCCGCTTATCTTTGAAAATACAGTATTTTGTAAATAGTGACAATGAAAATAATAAATAATTAAAATATTTTGAGGCTTATCACCTATGTATAAATAAAACCTATATGAAAATAGCAGAAAGGATGAAAGTAGAAGAATAGTTTTGTATCTGTTTGTATGTGTTTAAAAGAAATAAACACATAAACATATTTCCTCTAGCCTTATGGGTCATTCTGTTTCTATCTTGTATTGAACATAAATTTCATGTATTTTTATGTTATAGATATAATTCATATGTAATGAAATACATTATGTAATATATACAACATATATTGTGGTTTTACTTTTCCATTTTTTAATTTTTTATAATTTATTTATTATAAAGGACTGTCTCAAATGATTACGGAGATTGAGAAGTCCAAAGATCTGCTCCTGGTTAGCTGGAGACCCCAGAGAGCCGGTGGTGTGGTTTTAGTCCCAGTCAGAAGGAGTGAAAACCAGGAGATGGAATGGTGTAAGTTCCAGTCAAGGACAGGAAAAGATCAAAGTTTTAGCTCACAGAGTGAAGCAGAAAAAACTGCGTTTTATTCGTTAAGTTTGATATATTCAGTTCTTCAATTTACTGGATGAGGCCCACTCACATTAGTGAGACGAGTCTTCTTGAGTAGGTCTATGGATTCAAATGTTATTTTTATTTAGAACACCCTTACAGACCTACCTAGCATAATCTCTGACCAAAATATTTGGGCACCACATGGCCTAGCTAGGTTTTAACATAAAATTCAGCATCACAACAGTAGGCTAAAAAGGAGGAAAATTTAAAAAGAGAAATGAACTTATGTGAATAAGTTAGAGTAAATAGATTTAAACATGGTTCCACACAGATAAATTGGAAAGCATCAAAGAGAAGCAATTTTCAAGACATAATGTTAGATTATTTTTCAAATAAATGAAAATATGATAAATTTTGGAGGCACAGAAAAACTCAAAAAGAGTAAATAAAAAAACACATGTTGATGCATCACAATGAATCTACAGAAGAAGATAAATCCATCCACCAATTAAAAATTAAATAGGAAAAAGACCAATAATAGCTTATAAAGGGAAACTGTATCATTTACAAGCAAACAGCAGTTCCATAGACAGATGGCTGCTAGCGTATTATTCTCAATAATGTTTAAACATCAATGTGTAAGTAAACAATATTAAAAATTCAGGTGAATGATAACCCCAAAATTTAGGAAAGGGTAGAGGGCCAGAGAAGAAATGGGGAAAAAGGAGTCTTAATCTTAACTGGGTCTATAATATTTCACTTTTTGTAATGAATTGTTGGTGAACAGAATTATATTTTATTATTATATATGTCTCTTTATGTATACATTGTTATATTTAAGAAAACAAATCTCATAGGAAATTAAAGGAAATATTCAAATTTGCTACCACATGGGATAGTCTTAATGTAAAATGGAAAGTTATTTCTCCTTTACAAATATGTAAAGTGTAAATGATCAGTGATTTTCTCCAACCTCTGTGAGATATCAGAGACTAGTTTTGCTCATGATGTCTTTCATATTAGACAATGCAATGTTTGAAATGATATATTAGTGAAGTTATGTAGTATATATTCAGGTGGTTTCACATTTCCATGAACCAACTTGCAAGTCTGCATAATAATTTCATTTAATATATTTTTAACCATTTATCTCTTTTAAAATATAAATCCTGGCTGGGTGTGACAGCTCATGCCTGTAATCCCAGCACTTGGGAGGCCAAGGCAGGTGGATTGCCTGAGATCACAGGTTTGAGACTAACATGACAGGGTGAGACCTCCTCTCTAAAAAATAGCCCCGTGTTGTGGTGGTGGTGGTGGTGGTGGGGGGGGTTTGACCAAGTTACTAGGGAGGCCGAGGCAAGAGGATTGTTTAAGCTGTAGAGTTTGAGGTTGTTGTGAGCTAAGATGCCAAAGCACTCTACGAAGGGTGACAAAGTGAGACTGTCTCAAAAAAAAATAAAAAATAAAATAAAATATAAATCCTATTGCTGTTGAGCCTAAGAAGTCTGTATCATTCCATTTAGTTAGCAATTTGTTGCTGAATTAATGCAAATCCTAGCTTAGCGTGCTTTAGTTTCACATTTTGGATAAAAAGTATAGCCAATAAACCACACAAGGAATTGGAGCATAATGTACAAACAGATTCAAAAACAGAAAAAAAAAAAAAGAAACTACAGTAGAACCCCTGTAAATTGACCACCCAGAGGACTGCACAAACTGTGAACATAGGGGAGTGGCCAACATAAGGAACTAGGCCTACTGCACAGATACACACATGTGGTCCATGTCCAGTCCCTGAAATTTAGGTCAACTTAAGGAAGTGGACATTGTAGGGAGGTGGTCAACATTGAAGATTCTGCTGTGTTGTGAATAGCAAAGTCCACTGTCAAACATAGTAGTATTTTAATGTTAAATGATTTAAGATATCAGAATAGCTTCAAGAAAAAAAGAAAAAAATAGTTTATAAATATCTGCATGCAATACCAATTATAACTCTAAATGCAAATGTGGATTGATTAATACCATAACACTCAGAGCAGCAGTCTCTGAAGCAGTATTTCCCATTCTGAAAATAATTTCTGGGATTATTTTCACACTTAAGTTTTGTGTGCATAGAGTTGCAGTATTTTTTCTAATGAATTTCTTTTAAAGCAGTGGTTGAGAAATAGTGAAATTCTACCTTTTGGTGAGTATATGCTCAATTATTATATAATTAATTATTTTGTATATGAAATTATCTTAAACTAAATAATTTTTTCATGGAGAAGCATTCTGAATCTGTGACTGAAATAAATATTCAGATGATTTTTTTCCCTGAATTTTAATCTGTGGTTAAACCTCAATTTCATAGCAAGAAATTAACAATAGTCTTTAAAAAAAAATTTAGTTCTTCCTATGGGTCATAGATATATTGTCAAACTCTCTTATTTAATCACACTACATAATGACAGAGTTTTCCTTATCTTTACATAGAGCTAAGACAACCGAGGCTTGAAGAACTTAATTCTTTTCTGTGGTAGTACCAAGGTTGTACTAAGGCTTACCAAGTTCAAATACAGAGATCTTTGTATAAAGCTCAACTACCTGAAAAAGACAATGGAAAATGAAATAATCTGTTTTCTTTCATAATGGAAAGAGGTATCTTGGAGCAATCGTGCTTGTACTGCCTAATTGGACAGGACCTCTGAATCATTGTAAGAGAGAAAAATCAGTAAGCCTATATCCTTTTTAATTACTAATCACTCAATAGGTGCAAACAGCTCTTACATTTGTCCATAAACAAAGCACAGGTATTTGAGTACATTTAGGGAAGAAATACATCAAGTTATTTTGACTTTTCAAAAGATCTATAATTTTCTAGAGGAAAACCATACCATTTTTAGACTCTGAATTCTGAAAATAAAAATTAGAAATTTGCACAATGTTTCAAGTAAGAAAGTATGATTTAAAAAAGAAACTAGTAGAAGCACATCATTTTATTAATATGGTCAGACAAAATAAGAGATAAATGCTTAATTAAAGTTTATTACATTAATAAAACTGTTAAGCTATAAGTAATAGCACAAGCATCCTCATTAAAGAGATTAATTGAATTTTCTAAGCAGATGCTCAATTTTATGTATGAATGCATTGAATTCAAAAGTTTATACCTAGCAATTTCAATGTAGTACATATAAAGATGGATGTCTTATTTTCATTCTAACTGACAGAATATGTCATTTGCTTAATGTACCAAAGGGCAATTATTTGTAATTCGAACAATCTATAACAGGAAAAGTTTTAAGAAGGTGAAAATGGACACATTGAAAGATTGACATATTGCTAGTGCTGCAAATCATCTAGTCCATAAACATCCCTGTGTATAACCGTGTGCTGGCCCTGCTGTTGCTTTCTTGATCACCCGTGGAGCTGACTTGTTTTATGAACTTGTTTCACAGAACTGGGAAAAATACAAACAGAAAAGGCATGTCCTCCTCAGCACGTGCCTGGCCACGTTCCAAGAAGTCAGATAAGACTAACTTTTTCTTTAGCCTGAAAGAGTCCTAATTGGATAGCAGGGGTGTGAGCCTCCCGTCAAGGTCCCAGATTGCACGGACTCTGATAAGAAGGAATCACAGAGAAGGAAAAAAATTGAAAAAAAAAAAAATCAGGCCCTCTGCTTCTGTAATCAACTGGCAGCATCAACCCATCACACTTCCCTCTAAGGGCCCAGCCTCTTTGGCTCACGTGGCCAGATCCCCTCTGCTTCCGTTTGGGTGCTGCACCATCTCTCTCTCCCTCTGTCTTTCTTTCTCTTCCCTTGCCTCTCTCAGACAGTAAAACAAACTTTTTCTTCATTATGTCCTATTCCTAGCGTAAGGAAATCTTTCCTACCCTCACTGTAAGTCCTTCATGAGCTTCCCACCTTAAATAATGCTTTCACATATAATGTATTTTTTGTGTTTTTAAATCTGCCATAGTTGCATTATGCAAATTGTCACATTTATAAGCGAGTCTTTTATAACCTGTGTTTGTTGAGATTTTTTTTTTAAGTCCAGGACTATATTTATGGATCTCATAAAATTTGTTATTAATGGTTACTAATCTTGTCTTGCCTGAGTATCTATTCCAGTCACTATTTCTACAAAACAAATGAACTCACATCTTTGGCAGAAAATAATTATTTCATTATGCTGTCAGATTCTGTGGGTTAGAAACTCAGGCAAGAACCAGCACTGATGGCTTCTCTGCTCCATAGTGTTTGAGTGGTGCTCATGGCACTATAATGACCAGAAAGTAGTACAATCTTCTGGAGACTTCCTCTCTCAGGTGTCTGGTGGTAAGTACTGTTGTCTTTTGTCAACCGGAGCGCTCACATGTGATCTCTCCTCATGACCTGGACTTCATCATAGAACAGTGTCCTCAGCTAGTCAGATATCTAAATGTGAACTCAGGGCTTCAAAAGTAAGTGTCTCAGCAATTAAAGAAAATTATTTTTCTATAAGAAATCAGACAGCAAACATACCCTCTCTATACTTAAGAACTTGGAACATAATTTCATAATCTACTTTGTTTCTAAGCAGCAGCCATAAGAAAGAAATCAACTTTTCTTATTTTATCTATTTATTTTTTGAGACAGAGTCTCACTTGTTCACCCTTGGTAGAGTGCTGTAGCATCTTAGCTCACAGCAACCTCAAACTCTTGAGTTCAGGTGATCCTCTTGCCTCAGCCTCCCAACTTTTCTTAAGAAAACTAGCTTTCTCATTTTCTCACTATTTCAAGTCTATCTTGAATTGATTGGATATCACGTATCTTTCTACTCTTGAGGATACAGTAGACCATCAAGAGGCTATTACCGACGACATTGTGGTTCAATCATTGTGGTTCATTACCGATTATACTGTGGTTCTCTTACAATCCCTTACTAGCAAAACCCGTACTGGTCCCTTTCACCTCTGAGAGTCAGGCAAGCAGAGTACAAAAGTCCTCAGTCAGCACAGAGCTGTGGTAGCTGTGGTAGGTGTGGTATGGAGCTACTGAGTCTTTAAAGTCAACTAAAAGCTGCATCACAAGTTAATTGGATCATGGGTAGACAAAGGGCTGACAAGTCTCATTTCTCCTTGCAAGTTGTTCTGCTACATTTATAACCCAAATTTCTCTAGGTAAATAAACTTGAAATTATGTACCAGGTCTTAGAATATAACAATAAAGATAATAGCTACATTGTTTGGGGCACTTATATATCTACATCATTGCACACTGAAGGAATTTATGGTATAGCAATTACGGTATAATATGAAGACATAATCTCTGGGAAAAAAACAATTCAGGGGCACATTAAGAGAAAGGTTTTAAGCATTTCTTTTTGTTTGTTTGTTTTGTTTTAAGAATTTCTTATATGACTTAAGACATGTTCTTTAAAACATCAGAACTCAGCTTCCTGATCTTTAATATGAACATAAATAATAGCTTTTTTCTCATATTTTCTTTAAAAGTACAAGATGAAATAAACATATAAATTGCTTAGAACCATGTCAGGAAGAGTTCAGGAAATGTTAGCTGTTAAAATTTTGTGAATGAAAGAAGACAACAGTGAGGTTAAGCCACACAGATTAAAAAAAGTAGAGTCAACACGAAGACTTGGGTTTTCCTGGCACTAATATCATGCTGTTTCTACGATTTTGTTCTTTCTTTCCATTGTCAATGATTTTGCAGGCTTTTAGATTCTAGGCAGCGAGTGGATTCCTGAGCCAGACTGCCCTGCTAGCGTTTAAATCTCAGCCTGCCTCTTATCGACAGTGAAAGCTTGAGAAAATTAGCTTTTCTCTACTTCAGATTACATATAACAAGTCATAACATATAGACTTGTTTCTATAATTAAATTAAAAAATGTAACTGAAGTGCTTAAATTATGCCTGTTGTGTAGTAACACAGTTATCATCATAATTGTCATCATTATTTACCACTTTTTTTAGATATTAGTCTAATCTCATTAATATTATATCTTCTTTAAGATCAGAGACAATAAATACATCATGTACATGAATTCATAAATTCCTTCATCACACCAATCGATATGCAATAAATATTTATCAAATAATACTAACTTTCTGATGCTAGAAGAAAATCAATTCTAGGAGTGTTTTTAATTTTTGGTAATAAACTGAGTATAGCATAGTTTTAATATCACCTGGTAAGTCTATAACTCTAGGATTGGGGCTTTCAAAATGATTTCAATTTCCTAAATACCTACCCACCCCAGACACCCTGATGTAACTTAAAACTCTTACGATTTTACAATAATCTTCATACCTTAGTCCCCAAAAACCTACAGTGCAATTTTCAAAAAAGTATGAGCTCTACAAAAAGTTTCTACTTTTTAATGTGGGAAGTGCTTAAACATAAAGAGAACATGGATTCAGTGAGAATCTACTAGAATATTAGGTAATTTTGAACTATGTATTTCCTTCCCTACTTATACAGAACAATCAAGAAAGAATCCTTTCTCAAAAATGCAATTGTAGTCAGTTTTGTCACAAGAAATAGCTTCTTCAGGATCTCTTGGTAGTGAAGCTGGTAAGGAGCAAAAACTAAATGCAAGTCTGATCACAGAGCCACTTAGGATGTCACGGCCAAATATACATCTGCTTCTGGGAGCAATTTCTGCAGTTCTCATCAGAACTTCTTAAAAGTTTAACAGGGCCTTAGCCTGGGAAATTTGGACAAGTTCATATAGCAGAACTCCAGAAGAAATATAGAGAAACATTAAAAGAAATGCCTTAAGCTATAAAATCAGGTTCTGCCTGAGTGGTATAGATGTTCTTTTTTATTTCAGATGGAAAAGCGTAATGAGCTCATTTCTTTTCAGGTTTATTTTACATTTGCTAGGAGGAAGGAAAAAAAAAGAATAGGAGCTTAGAGACTCTGAGTATAGTCTGGTTAAAATCCATTTAGAGTTGGAAAACACGTCTTCAGCATGGAATTTAACTACCACGTCCAAGAAACACATGGCACTCCATTTTACTTGCAGGAAGAACAACAGACGCCTGAGAAATGATAGCTGATCAACAAATTGGAATATTTTGGCTATACGATGGGAGATTATTTTTGAATGTCTTTATAACTTCCAAAAGCATTTAGGAAATCTTACAAATTTTGAGGCTATATCTGTATTAAGATAACGCATCTAAATGAGGTAAGGAAGTTTAGTCAAAAAAACTCTCCAGAGTAAATTGAATGACGGAGACTATTTGGGGGAAGCTCAGCTGTAGATTTAAAGATGTGTTATACTTATGTTTTTCCACTTTTACGTATTTGTTATATTTATTTTTTCCTTAGATAGGATTTTTACCACTTCCAAGAACTAATTGTATGTTAATCTCATGCTTCGAAACATATCAGAGAAGTTGTGTTACTTCTTACTTCCTCCTTATTGGACAAAAATGCCTTTCCATTTATACACCCATTCCTGGTTAATGAACTCCGGTACTGTTTTTTTTTTTGAAACTTAAAGACTTGAAACTTAGAAACTTCTGTAGTTGGAAACCTGAGACATGGGATTGTTTGGGTGCTTTATTTAAATCCCCCTAGGTCGGCTCTTCCTGGGGGCACACCCTACATGTCCCTGATTCAAACTTTCCAAATTGAATAGAATTTTCTATTCTGAAACCAAATCATTTGTTTATCTTTTCTTACTGTGGGACCAGGAGGACACAATTTGGAGTTTTAAGTGCATTAAATCCCTCCTTATTTTATTTGTGGGAACTGACTAAAACCATTCTCTAGCAATTTCAGTTTCTGCACTGTATATTCCTTGAAGTATACCTTACTGTAGTTTGTCAAATGATAACTAATGACTTTCTTTCATCTCCCATTTATCTTAATCCTTAGCTGGCAATATTCTCACAAGATTTCCTATTGTGATATCTACCTGTCTCGGTCCTTTAAATATGTCTTATAATTTAGTAAGTATCAGAGGTCAAGAAAAACTATAGGTAAGTAATGAGTCAAGAATGATCAATAAAGATACTCTTTTAAAGAAAGGAGAATAATAAAGTAAAATGAGATATACGCTACTCTGAGAAGTTAGCCAAATGAAAAGTTAGAAAGAACAGTCCTTACAAAGATTACCTTCTCTCTGACATCAATTGCAAATTTGAGGAATTCCCCAAATCCCTCCTAGGCTCAATAATTCAATACAATTACAGAACTGAAAACTTCACACTCACAGGTATGGTTTATTACATCAAATGGAAACAAATTAAAACCAATGGAGCGAAAGGGAAAAATCTTGTGAAATCTCTCTCTACAAACTAATAAAGGAGAGCAAGGAGGGGACTGTGGTGAGGGCCTAACCCCTCCAAAGGCACGGGCATACTAAATAATAATAATCAGCTGTTATCCTCTAATTTGCTTCCTTACAATTGCCACTCAGGAGTCACATAGTTGACGGTCACAAAGATTCTTGACTTTCTTCCTAGAAAACATCATTCTTGGTTTTAGAGGTGTTTTCTAGGCCCTGTGTTCCCATGAAACGGTTGATTGACCCAGACCTGTGGGCCATACGGTAGAACTGATTCAAGTGGTATTGTGATCCTCACCCATGAAAGGTGAGGATTTCTCAGCAAAATAGACAATTCTACATCCCAATGGCTCTGCTCAGAACCAGCCAATGGGCAGATCTAATTGCTTAAACTTGTGCTCACCAGAGTATCTTTATACATCCTTTCCCTCAAATTCTTGAGGTGACAAATTTGAGAAATTCCTTCTGTCTCTGCACTTGGCCCTCTGTAATATTAAATTCTTTCTCCACTGCAGCTCCAATGGTCTCAGTGAACTGTCTATTCTCTGTATGGTGGTCAGTACAACTCTGTTGGGCAGTAACACCTACAGCTGCCAGTATGAGAGAAACTCAACTGAGCCCTGATGCAAAAATCATTTACAGATTCCATCAGTAAGCATAGAAACTGCCTAACTGACTGATCTTAGTTTCCAGTATCTCAGGAAGTCTAGTTTATATCATGTGACTCTACCCCTCTCAAAACAAAAATCACATCAAACAAATAGGAAATAAGTAAACTAAAGTAAGTGTAATCACTGAGCCCAAAGTTTACTTAGAAAGGCAGAAGAACAAATATTTTCAGAGTAGAGGATTAAATGCAAAAATATATTCCAGGAAATCTTTTATCATACTTTTGTGTGCTTGTGAGCATGTTGAAAAGAGTTCCAGAAATAAAAGAAACGTGCATACAGCAGTGGCAGAGAGAAACATTTTTTTAGTGGAAGAGGCTAAAGGTGTCTTAGAATCTTGTAATGTGAATGTAACTGGGTCATTGATAAGAGGATCCTAATTATACAATTACAAATATTAGGAATTTCTCTTTGTGGACGTTGAACTGTCTTAGAAAACTAGCACAATTCACACACAAAAGAAGGATCACATAAGAGATTTAATAATGTCTATTAGGCATTTTTATTAAGTTGTCGGAAGCTATTGTTTCCTAGGTGATTAATGTTGGCCCTGTAATTAAAAGATAACTTTCACAAAATATTGTAATTTATCTTTCTGAGAGTGTTTGAGTCTAGAAAATATACCTTTTACTACTATTCTGGTTATGCAAAAATGTCTTTTAAAAGCAGCTATTTTCGGACTGCTTTAATTACATTTTAGGGTTATTTTAATTTGATTAAGATCTATGGAATCTAATTCACAACCTTTCAAAGAAAAAGTGAGGCTCAATGGAGTTACAATTAAACATAAAATCAGAGAGAAAAGGGAAAGACATGGGCAAGCAAGGTGGATCCTTTTTTTCCTTGATCTATACCCATTTGTTAACTTGTAAATCCATTGCAAAAAGTTCAGGAAGAGATACTTTGCATCATTGTTACTTACAAAATTATTTTATCAATGGAATATTTGCCCTCCCTTTTTTCTTTCCGTCTTCTTCTTCTTTTTTTTTTTTTAGAGTCAGAGTCTCCCTTTATTGCCCTAGAGTATTGTGGCATCACAGCTCACAGCAACCTCCAGTTCTAAGGCTTAGGCGATTCTCCTGCCTCAGCCCCCCAAGTAGCTGGTACTACAGACACCCACCACAACGCCTGGCTATTTTTTGTTGCAGTTTGGCTTGGGCTGGGTTTGAACCCGCCACTCTCGGTATATAGGGCCAGCGCCTTACCCACTTAGCCACAGGCATGTGGAAGATATAATGTGAAGAAAGCAGATTTGTTTGACTTAATACAAACAATGTACCAATGCCTTATCTTATCAGGAGGAAATTCTATCTTAAAAAAAAGAAGCACAGATAGATCCATTTCTTGCATCTTGGGCTCTACTTGTAAATTTTTTTTCCAGTGAAAACTGAAATTAAATTCTGGCATAATCTGCTAGATTTAGGCATAGATAGTCATGAGTTAGAAAAGTTACATGAAATTCTGGCTTAGGGAATGTTGATTCCTCTTTCTGCTAAGCAAGGTGTATGTTTGAAAATAACGGTTCTTGTCACTTGACCAGTTCTCTTAGGCATTTCAATAAACATGAATTTCATCCTCCCCAGAAGAAAACTTTTTGGTCAGCAATTTTAAGATTTGTTTCTAGAAAAGAAAATACTGCTTTAGGGGAAGAGTCTAAATCTCTGCCTATTTCTAATTTCTAAGGCTGGTCATATTGAGTAACTTAAAATTGCACCTGCGGAACAGGGGACGATACCCATAGCTCAATGGGTAGGGCACTGGTCAGATACACACAGGCTGGCAGGTTTGGGCCTGGTCCAGCTAAATAACAATGACAACTGCAATGGAAAAATTAGCCAGGCATTGTGTCCTGGTCTTGTAGTCCTAGCTACTGGAGAGGCTGAAGCAAGATAATTGATTGGGTCCAGGAGTTTGAGGTTGCTGTGAGCTCTGATGCCACATTACTCTAGGGTGACATGGTGAGACTCTGTCTCAAAAAAAAAATGCATCAGGGTGGTATTGCATAGCCCCTAGATCAGCAGATATTACTACAATGTATACCCTGTTAATGTACAGGATGGGAAAGCTGGAAGGGATCTTTGTGACAAGAGTCCTTTCCTCATACGTTATAGAAGTAAATCCAACTTGAGAATTTGACCTGAGAGATCTCCTCACTCATTGTTTAGTGTGTTTTAATGTTAGTTTTAATTTTAATTATCCTACCATTGAGAAAGCACCACCACAGAATTTTCCCTATGCCATTCTATCACCTCTAGATTAAAAAAATAAACTGCGTAGTTGAAGATATTTTAACAGTTGAAAATTATAATAATACATAAGTTGTGTTTGGTTATTCTTATTGACAGAAATGAAAACATTTTCTTTGGCTTGAAGATGGAAAGAAGTAATAGCAGAAGGAAAATTGTGTACTACTACTTTTTACCAAGTGACCCAAATCATATTTAGTAGAACATGACTACAAAGGAAAGATACAGGTCATGTGGGTAATGCTGCACTCTATTTACTCCACCTGGAAAATTCATATGCACGTGAGTCCTTTATTTGAAAAAATATTTGCTGACCCTTTCTTAACCCATCTTTTCCATGTATATTTAACCACAAGTCCCTGTTTCCACCATCTGTTAACATTTCCCAAGATCATAAAACACAGTTTGAAAATGCTGTTTTGACATTTGTCAAATGAACCATATAATTGACATTTTTTGGCTCACTTGTTTGCATGTGTCTCCCTTCCTTGCCACAATATCCAATTACAGGAAAATAAAATAAATAGAAAATAATTTTTCACAGTGGTAAATATTTGAACTAATATTTGATATAAAGTTATCAAATATATAATATATAAATAAACATGTATATCAACATAAAGGCATATATCATATGCATATGTCATATATCTGTTTATATTTACCATAATTACTATCATCATTAATTACTACTACTGATTCTAATTTATGTATTTAAGCATCTATAGGAAAGCAACGTAAAATGTCATCAATGATTTATTTGTTTGTTTTTTTATTATTATTTTTAGTGTGTGTCATTTTAAACAAGTTGCCATATTGGTATTATAGTTTATGACAAATTACTGTCATAGCATTATAGTTTATGACAAATTCTGTCTGTAATAAATCATTATTTGTACACATGTTCATTGACTTAATGACTTTTTCTTAGAAAAGTTTAATAATATTTTCACCTGGCTCTTAAAGTGCTCTTATTGACCATTTTAAGATTCCAGGATATTAACAATCTTTGAGATTTTTTTTTTTTATTGTTGGGGATTCATTGAGGGTACAAGAAACCATGTTACACTGGTTGCATTTGTTAGGAAAAGACCCTCTTACAATCGTGTTTTGCCCCCAAAAGGTGTGGCACACACCAAGACCCCAAGACCCC
>CAUYON010092860.1:0-27826 GCA_963573935.1 Arctocebus calabarensis
TTTATATAGTGATCAAGAAAATGCCATGAAGGCTATCTGTAACAATACGATCAAAACATTTCTGAATGTATATGAATCGTGCCCTATGATTGCACCAATGTACAGAATTATGATTCAATAAAATTATAAAAAAAAAAAAAAAGAGCTCAATGATGGAAAGTCAGAGGCACCCAAGGTCAAATCCCAGCTCTGCCATGGGTATGCTGCCTGATCCTGGGCCCTTATGCTTCAGTTTCTTCATTTATAAAATGGTAGCAATAATAGCCCCTACCTCCAATGGGAGTGTTTGTTGCAAGGTTCAAATGCAATAATTCATGTAGACTACTTCCTGCAAATCCTGAGTACAGAGGAGAAGCTTGAGAAATGAGTCCCTTTTAAGTATTGGCTGGACCAGAAGACAGGAATTACCTATGCCTCTCATACAGGAGTCACTATGAAAGTTTTGAGACAGATTGTGTTGTGGTCCATTATTTCACTTCCAAGAAACACAGTCGACAGTGTCCTTTCTGATTCATCTGGGCGAGTTTCAACTTGCTTGGCTTATCGGTGTTGCTGGAGGGGAGGGGTTCATTTGTTTCTGTCCAGGTAGATGGATTTTATGTTTCCTGATTTTTATGTATCTCAAAACTTTTATAATGACCCACTATCTGTTTTCTCCTTCTTCCCAAGTTTTTAGTGAGCCACATGAATAAAGACAAATCCTAGGCATTTTCCAGCCTCTTTTATAGTTTGGTGTGGCCAACATGGCCTAGCCATGGCCAAAGAGACATTAAGAAAGGCTGCTTAAGAAGGTAAGGCCTCCTTTATCCATTTCTCCTATGTGCTGTCAGGAATGTGGATATGACGGCTGGAGTCCCAGCAGCTTTTTTGGGTTGGATTCTCCAAGAGGCAGACACAGAGGTGGAATTTGTTGTGCAGGAGGTTTATTACAGGGTGTTGTTGAGATTGGCCCCAAGGAAGAGACAGGGAGGACGCAGGCAAAGGGAGGGGCTGGTTGTGGTACAGTTTGATGTATGTGGGTCTATATACTTCTCTGTACCTCTGCTTCAATACTGGGAGGTGTGCTGCCCCGGGAGGGGTGTGGCCTTGAGTGAGGTAGCTCTTTGCAGATGAGGCAGCCCTCGATGGGGGCAAGTGGAGACTGTGTGTGCTGATAGAGCTCCCAGAAATTGAGGTCATAATCCTGTTCTCGAGGGGGGACTTAGGAGGTGCCACTCCATGTTCAAGTCACTGCTGTCAACAGTACAACACAACGAAGTTTATTCTTTGGCCTGTGATGGTCTGATACAGGGATTCGTGGTCTGGTGGTGACTCAGGAGCATAGGCTTGTTGTATCTTATGACTCTGCCTCCTGCTAGGTTCTCAGAATCCTCTTGGACAGGCGCAGGAGGCAAGATAAGGGAAGAAAGGAGGATTTTGTGGGCCAGGCCCAGAAGGGATGTTCTGTCTGCATTCCACTGGCCAGAACCCAGTTCTACTGCACCTAATTGCAGGGAGTGTAGCTGGGAAACGTCAGTTAGTGTTGTGTTCAGGACAACAATGGTGGGGCTTAGGGGAGAAGTTTTGAAAGGCAGAGTGGGGGCCTGGCAAGACCTTGGGTCCAGAGGATTGCAGCACCCCTACCTTTACCTTGGACAACCTGCCTTTGAGCTTGTTTTATGTTGGAGAGAAAGAAACATTCACCTTTTCTAAGACTCTGTAATGCTGTTCACAATTAAATTCCAATTAAACAAAAAGTGAACAATACTGGGTGGTGGGTGCTAAGATTGGGTTAACAAAAAGGAGAGGCCCCAAGTCATCCCCAAGGGTCAAGGAGGGCTTGTTGGAGGTGCTGATATCTGAAGTGAGCTTTGAAGAATGTTGAAGAAAATTGACCAGTTGCCACAGGTGATGGTGAGAGGGTGACGTTTTAATGACTGACCGAGATCTGGGGCACAGATGGTGTTTTGCTTGAGTCTAAACTAACAAAGAGATGATTTCTTGATAACCACCCCCATCCTTAAAACAGGGAGGATGTCCATTTTGCTCCGAACCTGGCACAGAAAAGAGACAAATACATGAATGTACAAACATTTTCTCAACCAACCTCCCATTTGACGATCCATCCTTCCCTTACAGGCTCTCCTAATCTTCCCTTACAGATTTCTATGAGTACATATGATGCTGCACCCTGATTACTGCTTGATGTCTCTGACTCTCCATGTGACTTCAAGGTCAAAGACTTTGTCTTATTCATTCCTATGCCCCCATTGCCTAGCTCAGGCTAGCATGGGGAGTCCAAAACAAATGTTTTCCCAATGAACGAACAACAAGTAAGCCCATGTTGTCGCAAAGAGCTAGAAAGTCATCCTGTGGTTGAACTGAAATCCATTTCTTCTCGCCCGCTGCCAGTTCAGCTTGATCCCTCAGACATAAATTGGGTGCCTGTGATAGTCAAGGCTCTGTGTTAAATGCAGAAGCTGGGCTGTAAAGACAGAGGCCCCCCCTACCCCTACCTGCTCTCTGGACCTTCCTGGACCTCTTCACAATAGCCCATCAGGGAAGAAAGAATAATTGTTCACCGGCTTCCTGCTGGCTCTGTATGAGTCTGTGAACCTGCCTGGCCCCTGGGATACAGGATGCTATGCTAGGGGTGGCTCAGCCCAGGCAGAGCAATGCATGCCCGGGCAGCCGGCTGCTCCTAAGCTTTTGAAGTAGAAGTTTTAGAGTTTGCTTTTCACCGAAGAACAACAGTTCTGACCCAGGGTACAACTTGCTTCATTCATTCGTTCATTCCATGGGAAAGCAAGCACTGGGCCCGGCACTGACAGGGATTCAGGGCTTTGGAGACAAGCAAGAGATAGCAGATGCCCCACTCACTGTGGCTGTCTGTGCTGCCGTACACAACAGCTTTCTACTGCAAGCCCTTGTGAAGTTCTACCTGAGGGCTTTCTCTGGGCTGGCAAGGCTGGGGGTCAGCCAATGACAGGTGGCAGCTGGGATGTAGTATTCCAGCTTCCTCTCCCATCATGAGGAGGTATGGGCCATGTCCAACACTGTCTCACTGAGGTTCCCAGCAGCTAAGCCCCAGTGGCCCCCAGTGGACTCCTGCTCATCACAGCACCCGTCCTGTCTGTCTGTACTTGTGTCGTTTCGCCATCCCCCTTATGGGTGCCTTCTGGGACTATTTGCATCCTAGTCTCAGGGTTTGCTTCTGAGGAAACCTGACCAACCTAAGATAAAAACTATCTGGCCTTATAGAGCTGATCCTCAAGCAGGAACATGTTGTGCTTAGTTATAGGGCAGTGGAGCAGATCCTGGAATAGGGGAGGTATTTATGGTAGCCACGAGGGCACAAAGGTGGGGCCAGGGAAGGGCTTTTGCAGGATTTGCATAAGTGTTCTCACTATTTACTCTGCATCTCTTCCATCTGCTGCACCCAATCGGGCCCTAGAGTAGTGCAGCACAGAATGCTGGGATGCCTTCTGAATCTCCTTGCAAGGAAAGGGGGTTAGAGAGAAGCAGCTGCAGGCACTGGTCAGGAGGTAGCTTTGCACTGGCCATCTCCTCTACCTCTCAGTTCTGTCCTTGGAGGCTGGTGTCATGGTTCACATTCTGGAGATGAGGAATCAGGCTCAGAGGGCCCTCCTAGTTCAAGAGCACACAGCCAGGTGAGGCTGAGCCAGGATCAGGCTCACTGCAGGGCTTGCCTCACTGATGGGCTCAGCCCCCGGCTCCTTGCTGCTCTTTGCACCATGCTTTGCAGATGACCTTGAGTGGTGGGCACAATCGCTCTGATATCACTGATGGTGTAGGCACCATGGCTCAGCCAGCAGGAGTGATGACCTCAAAGGCACATTGCAGTGGAGCTAGGACCAGAGCCCGCCGCTGTCTGACTCTGAGTCTTCTGCTGTTTTGGACCACTTGTGAGTCAGATATGTCCTTGAAGATCATCACGGGGAGTGGCCATCAAACACAGCCCTCCATAGGTTTAGGGAGGCTCCCGGGTGAGAGCAGTGCTACAGTGTAGTTTCATGGTTCAGAGACAGCCCTGGCCTTGGTCAACCTGTTCTCAACTCTTGGCTCTGTCAATTAGAGCAATGCAATTGGGACAAAGCTTTCACCTTCTCTGAGCCTCAGTTTCCTCATCTGTGAAATGGGAATCATAATAGCAATTCCCTCATAGGTTGCTATGAGGATTAACTAAGATAATCCAGGGAAAGTGCCCAGTATAGTGCGGAAACAATATGTAATCAGTAAAGCACTAAAGCTCCAGCTTGCTTAATGTTTAGTGGAGACACTGAGCTGAGATATTTACAAACAGGATTGCCTTTCACCCTCAGAAGTCAGTGAGGTTGGCATTACTATTTACCGTTTTGCAAAAAAAGAAGAACGGAGCCCAGGGAAGCTAAGTGACTTCTCGGAGTCACACAGCTGGTGGCCTGGCTGAGCAGTTTCCCTAGGTAGCTATGATTCCTGACCACAGCATAGCTACATTTCCGCTTGGTCCTTTTCCCCTTGTCTGTGGCTGTCACTTGGAGACGGATTAGGGAACGTCCAGGCTGATCTTTCACCCCGTATGTTGGCACCGGGCTCCAGTGCGAGGCCTTTGAGGGCAGCTGGACCATTTTCCTAAGCAGCATCTGTGGTCCTGTAGTCGCTTGGATCTCTTGCTGCCAACATGGAACATTGTCAGGACTGGCAGACCGGAATGGCGCCTTCTCTATCCTGAGTCCCAGATTGCACACTCTGTTTCTCATCTCCCTTCTGTGGGGACCCTCACATGCCCTCCAAAGAGTCCTGGTCAGAGAACTCACCCCACCCACAATGCAGACCCATCTTACTGTCTCTCCAGCGCTTAGCAACGTACCTATCCTCTAAACTTGGGGCCCTGCTATAATATTACGGCATTAATTTATACACTTGGCTCCCGAGCTCCTGGCTGTTTCAAAGGCATTGATCACCCCGGAGCACTCATACATGATTCAGGCCTACTCCTCCAACTCCTCTGCCAGCTATTGATTCCAATGACATTATTTATCAATTACGAAAGGTTTATTCCTCACTCGCTCCTGCACAAAAGAATCTGCGCATTTATTTTACAGCATGATTTATTGACACGTCACGATGCATTACATGGAAAATTGAATTTTTGGAGGTTGGAGAACCTTAGGAAATTTCACAGGTTCAATTAGACAGGAGAACATCAGAGAGTTTAATGATACAATTTTTCATCTATTTGCTGCGGCGCTGGAAGGGGAGGGACACCCAGGTCAGCTTGGAGCCCTAAGCTGTCCTTTAGTTCAGGTGTGCACCTAAGTATGAGGACCTCACTGCCTGAGACACCCCCGACAGAGACTTGGCTCAGGGCTTTTATTTATGACTCTTGAGGTCAGAATATTTCTTTCAGCTGTGTTCACCCTTTGTCCTCTGAGCTATAAACCTTTCCCTGGGCTGTTGGGGAGACTTGAACAGATCTTCCTGTGAACTGTGGTAGCAGAAAGAAGGACCACCTATGTTAGCACGTGAGTGTAAGAGAGAGATGGTGGCGTAAGCTTAGAGCCTGTTGACATCATCTCTTGGCCCATCGGACCCCAGCTCAATTGTGAGTTCCCAGGGGAGACTCCCCGTGTGCCCCAGGATGGATCAGGCTCCTGTTCTGTACCCACCCAACACTTGCCACACTTTCTATGTGTAATGATGTGATTACTTGACTAATGCCACCCTCCCTTAGACTGGGACTCCCTGAAGGAGGGTGAGGGGCTGTCTGCCATCAACTCAGCCCCAGCCCTGTCCCGTCCACTGCTGGGGACTGTTTTCCAGAACCCCTGGAAAATTTGCCGATGCACAGGAGCTTTAGACAGTGAAGCAGAATCTGTTTTCCTCACTCTGTCCTCTCGTGGAGCGCCTCTCCTGGAGTTCCCAGCTCCCACTTTAGTGGCTTCCTAGACTTCCCTGTAAACTCTGGCTCCTCTACCTGGTCCAGAATTTGGGGCTGAAACCTTTAGAGCCTGTTTCTCTGACCCTCCAGCTCCTTCCATCCTGCCCCTCCATGCCTGCTAGCCCTTCCCATGTCCTTATAATCCCTAATCCTGTGTTAAAGCCTTTAGTTCTACCATACTTGTGGTGGGCCCATTTTCCTCATGGCATCTCAGACTGACAATGTTGTGGGAATATCTGTTTTGCTTTTCTTACATTCCTCAGGGCCAAGTGCATAATAGATGAAGTATATAATCCAATATGTTACATTTAATTGATGCCCTCTTCTAGTGTTCTGGCTGGCTAACTCCTACTTGGCTTTTAAGACTCACCTCCTCCAAGAAGCCCTCCTTTATTACAGGTGTGGGTCAAAGACACCTCCGGGCTCCTGCAATCTGAGTACCTGTGCTAAGTGATTTGCATCTGTATACCTACTGTCTCAATGATGAGCTCTTTAAGGTGAAGGGTCAACCTGAGAGGTCCCTATTTCTCTGCTTCTAGAATGCATGGCATAGAAAGGTCCTCAATAGAGATTTGTGGATGGAATTAATAATTCATTTGCCTGTCCTTGGTTGTTGTGTGCAAGAAGAACAGTATGTATGGGAATTACTACATCCATCCTCTCAGCTGATCTATGCAAAAAAGCCATAGGCAGGGCAGGTGGTGGCTTCCCTGGGCAGAAGGTGATAGAGCATCACGGTGTTGCTTCTCTGCAAAGTGACACATTCAGGGCTGGAAGTGAGCCGTCCCTTCCCTGTTCAGAGTCCACTCCACAAACCAAAGCCAGAGAGACTTTAGAACAAGTGTTGGAAAAATCCAAAGAGGAACAATAATAAATTATATATTTGGAACTAATACAGAGATAATTGGGCAAATTGGAATCAAAGAAGCAAATGGCATCTACAATTGTAAAAAGCTAAAATTTAGCATTAAGATCAGTGTCAGAGCTATTTAAAAATGAGAGATCATTTGGATCACTAGAGCTACCGCTTATTTAATCAGCTCTCTATTTTCTGAAATGAGCTGGAGATTAATTTATATCCCTTTGTAAGTGTGATAAAGACACACGTCACTTGCCATGGATACACTTTAAGGAACAGATTCATTCCCATAAGGCTGGCCTTGAAGCAAATTTCTCCAAAGTGAATTAGATTTTCCAATTGATTTACATGATTAAATTAAAGATGTGTTCTCATGGGAAAAGTTGACCAATAATGGAATTAAATTTTTTTTTTTTAAACTCAAGAATTGAGTAGGGGAACATTGGCGGGATATCATGGGGGCGGTGGTCCACTGCCAGCCTTGTGCTTGCTGGAAGCTTTTGTTCTCTTTCCACCATTGTGTTGCTTCATCATGGTAACATTTTTGCAGTGTATTACTTAATGCACTTTCCCAAACTTTATAAGTAGGGGGGAGTCATCCCCCAAGGGTGGCTAGTGTTTCTTGAGTCCTTTATTCTAAGCTGGTTACTAAAAAAGGGCCCTTATAAATTCTTGGAGCCACCTTCTGAGGGAAGTGTTATTATTCTTATATTAAGCTGAAAAACTTGAGGCTGGGAGATGGGAAGCCACCTGCCCAAGGTCCTGGAGCAGAGTCTGTCTGACCCCACAGCCTATGCTTAATGAGCTTCATTATACGAAGGGAAGCAGAGGTAAAAAAGAATCCAAAGACCAAGACAAAGAAAAGATTGACTTTCTGTTTTTCCTTTCCTTTCATGTTCCTATCCTCAATTATAGGAATATCAATTGCCTATGAAATCTCTCAAAATAAAAAGAAGATGTTGCTTGGTGGGGGCCTGGCCCCAACATCATGGTGCGGCCTGCCTGTATCCCCCCAGTTTCCATGTCTAGGAAATAAGCACTTTGGTCTTTCTGACATGCACCAAACCCTGGCTCATGTCTCTGTGGCAGCAAGGGGACATCCCAGATGGGTGAGGCGTGTAGGGCAACCAGGAGTCCTGGTTTTCTTCTGGGCTCTGCCTTTCCCTCACTGAGCCTCAGTTTCCCACCTGCTAACTGAGGAGCTTGCTCATAAGATGGTCTTTAAGGCCACCCTACCCAGACCTGATTCTCTTTGTTCTTTATTTTCTCTCTGATTGCTCTCGGCGTTCACACAAAACCACATATTGGCCGTGTGTACCAGAAAAAATTGATTGGCTGTTTTATGTATTTAATGACTGGCATTTAAACTGAGAGATATTTCAGGTTAAAGAATGCTGTCTGCAAACATAAAAAAATACTATAAAAATCAAATATATGCAGCCCATACATACACCAGCACCAAATCAAGGACACAAACAGAAGTTGGGTTGCATCATTATAAACTCCTGATTGAGAACAAAGCTGTAGCAGTTTCGAAAGCAATTTTCATATAAAAATTGATTTTCTTCATGTTCCTCCCATGATTCAAATTAGAGAGGATGATGGGTTTTTTTTTTTTGAAATGAAGTAAGTTTTGATGTTTAAGCTCAGATTGAAATTTCTGAATCTAATGCATGGATGACAAATGTGAATTGGTCTAGAAAGCACCAGAGCCTTGGGTCTCACATGGTGTAAAATTAGTTTATGAAATGCTTTTCACCTACAGTGTCTCAATCAAGCATCTTCATGACCTTGTCAGGTAGGCAGCACAACCTCCATTTTACAGATGAGGAAACTGAGGCTCCCAGAGGAAATGGGACTTCTCTAAGAGTCGAAGCTAGTAATTGGCAAATCCGAGACTTGGCTGGAAGACTTCAGTATTGTTCCAAATGAAACAATTATTTACTTAATAAAGTTTCGTTTCATTTCATTTTATTTTGTTATTTTTATTATTATTTGAGAGAGTCTGACTCTGTTGCCCTGGATAGAGTGCTGTGACATCGTAGCTCACAGCAACCTCAAACCCTTGGGCTTGAGCAATCCTCTTGCCTCAGCCTCCCAAGTAGCTGGGACTATAGGAGTGCACCACTATACCGGCAAGTTGTTCGAACTCCTGAGCTCCAGCAATCCACCCACCTCAGCCTCTCAGAGTGCTAGGATAGCAGGCATGAGCCACTATGCCTGGCCTAAAAAAATTTTATTGAGTACCTAATACATGCTGGGTGTTATTCTAGGTTCCAGGTGACAGACAGAGGTGCTGCTCTCTTTAAGTTTTCCTCTTAATCATTTTCAACAAGTAACTCCAACCTAGCCGTCTGTTCCCAAATACGATTCACTGTCTTCAACTGTCTTTTAAGCCACCATCGGGAGTTGAGGCTTCCTTTGCCTTAGACAACGAGCAGCCTGGTCCACAGTTCTGTCTCAGAAAGGTCATTCTGGGTGGTGTGGAGGGAGAGGGACCGGCTGGAGGGACACTGTCTCAGTAACCCGGGTGAGAGATGGGAAGCCCAGACTGGACATTCATGATCAAGGTGGAAAGGAGGGGGAGGGCTCAAGACTATTCCCAAGTTCAAATCAATCTGTCTGATACATTCGATGGGAGGAGAGGAAAATTTTGAATGAAGGCCAGCTGTGGGGGGGTTGAGTAGGCTCAATAAATAATAGCAGCTTCCTCCTGCTGAAGTTTTGAACCAACTGGGAAACAAAGCAAGGGGCATATAATAGAGAACTCAAAATACGGCTTTTATTACTCCTGTGCAGAGGCAGGAGAGCGTTACTGGTGTCTCAGGCAAGGCTTTCTGGTCCTGAGCTTTAGACTCAGGAAGCCCTCTCTGCCTTGCAGGGAAGGATGGGCCACTTTGTCCCTAGAGGAGGCTTCCTTCCAAGAGAAAGGAGAGAGGAATCTGGGCTACTTGCACCCCGCGTTCCCAGGGCAGGAGTGACGGATGAGTAGAGACATTTGGCATGTTGTACTACTGGGCCTCCTTCTCATGGCAGAAAACCTCAGGAGTGGGAAAAGCTTGAGCTTCTGATTTGTGCCATTTCTTTAGGTGACAAACAACGGGATGGTGAGACTTGGGGAGAAGTTGGTGAGCTTGGTTTGGGGTTTGTGTGGCTCTTGTGTGTCACCCAGTGGAGGTGGCTGGCAGGTGGCTGGGTGTGTTGAGTCCAGAACCCAGGAGAGACTGATGCAGAAGCTGTTGACAGATAACAGAGGTTGGAATCACGGTAATGGATGAAGGTGGCCAGGGTGACAAATGACATTGTTGGACAAGAAAGAAGGTGGTAGAGGGCAGAATGGGAAGAAACGAGAATGAGAAGAGGAAAACATCATATAAAGGAGACGGAGAAAGTGTAGATAGTAGATAAAAAGAGAAATAGGAGGGCATGGGATCAGCAAAGGCAAAGGAAACGAGAATTTTAGGAAGGGGAAGGAACAGAGCAGGCACATCAGATCCTGAATGATTTGAACTGGAAATCTATTTCTTTCATTTTCTCCCTCTGAGATCTTGAGTTAGTCAGTGTTTTCCAACTTTTTTTTTTTTTTTAATCTCACGGCACACTTGAACCTATAGTTAAACTTCTGTGGCACAACTTACATTATGTTGATCAACGAAAGAGCTAAAAAAAGAGTATACTTACTGCGTTTTGAATGTCTTTCTTTTTTTTTTTTTTTAAATTCTTTAATCTGAGCTCATCTACTGATCAGATTGCATAAAAAATTAAAGTAGTATGAATTTACACCTAATGAATGTCTTTCAAAAATAATTTAATTCATGATCTTTAAACAGTTTTTGCAGCACACCTAACACCTTTTCATGGCACACCAGTGTTGAAAATCACTGTGTTAGGTGCTTCATAAGCGGTAGCTGTGAAGATGATGATGAAAATCAAAGGAAGTGGCTGCACGAGACAAGAAGGCCGAGCTGGACGGGACCGTTTAGTCCTGTATAATCAGTTTTGAGGAACCAGACTGACACTCGTGAGCAATCAGATTTCCTTCGCATGACTTCACCTTATACTTTCCCAACACACTTGTTCTAATAAGAAGTTTAAAAAAAATCCCCCAAACTAATATTCCAGACATGGAGGCGGATGCATATGCAAGGAAGTTATTAAAACCGCCTTGATTTTAATAAATTTACCACCAGGTAGCAATCTCTCAATGTCGCCTCTTTCCAATTTGCATGTGTAACTGGCATCTCGTTAAAACATCATTAAGAAATTGAAAACCAGGAAGACATAAACAGACGCAGAGAAGAAACAGAGGGGCTGGGGGAAGAGGCCGTGGGTAGGGAGGCGAGGGCTCCTGGAAGACAACGCCAACGCGGAACTTAACTTGGTTATCCAAACCCAACCCGATTAACAAGTGATGGCAATCAGAGTTCACACAGGTACTGTTTACAAATTGGCCGTTACAAGACTTGCATGAAATCTTCATTTTCCTGGAACGACTGGAAATTGCGATACAAGCTGCTGTCACTTTTCCTCAGCTGGATGATCATTTACACGGTCAGGAGAGCTTTTTCTTTGCAGGATTAACCCAAGAGGACAAGCCCCGTGGTAACTGGGCTCTAGAATTCTGTTTCCTCTTCTGTGGCCAGATTAACTTCTATTGTTGTGATGTGTGCTTAAGTGTGATTTTTACTCTTATGAACGTAATACATAGCCACTGCCGAAAAAACTTTCAAAGACTATATAAAAATGCAGTTGGGCCAAACTAATTGTAATAGGCGATGTGGTTTAATAAAAAGAGCTCAAGCTTTGGAGCCACGCAGAGGGGGACTGATTCTGGGTTCTGCTGCCTAACTGTTATGTGCTGGGGGAAACTGGTTTCCTCATCTGTAAAATGGGAAATGTGGTTTTCAAGCAGGTGAAAATGAGCCAGTGTTGATGCAGGGCTGATAGATGACATCTGGTACGTTGGAGTGTTCCATATATAGTAGTTACCATTTTAAAACCATTTCCTTCCTTCTCACAATCACGCTTCCTCCTTGAAATTCTTTCCTGGCTCTGTGAATACTAGCAAATACTGGCACAGAAGACTTTCTGTTACCTGGCCCTAACATATCTGTTTGATGCTCTTGTGTATATGTACCAGAAAGACAAAAGTTGTGTGTGTACATTTTACTGGTCTGCATAGGCTAACTACTGAAAAGACCCTGGCATTTCTGTGGCTTAATGCAGAATTAAAGCTTATTGCTTATTTGTGCCACAGTTCATGGGACGGGGGTTGCTCTGCTCCACACAGTCATCCAGGAACCCAGGCTTCTTCCAGTTTGTGGCTCTGCCCTTCTCTAGGTCCATGGGCTTCCCCCCTTTCACCTGCAGAAATATATAAAGGTGAAGACACAGCCACTCCTGTTTTGTTTTGTCACAGAGTGTCACTCTGTCACCCTGAGTAGAGTGCTGGGCATCATAGCTCATAGAAACATCAAACTCTTGGGCTCAAGTGATCCTTTGGCTCAGCTTACCGAGCACCTGGGACTACTGGCACCTGCCACAACGCCTGGCCACTTTTCATAGGGACAGGGTCTCGCTATTGCTCAGGGTGGTCTTGTACTCTGAAGCTCAGGCAATCCACCTGCCTTGGCCTCCCAGAGTGCTGGGCTTACACGTGTGCGCCACCTTGCCTGGCTCACACAGCCACTCTTTACTTCCTGCGCCAGACGGTGACACACACACATAACTTCTGTCCACACTCTCTTAGTGAGAAACAGACCCATGGCCCCTCAAGATGCAGGGGGAATATGGCTTGTCAGTGAGCCCTGCAAAGGATAATGTGGAGAGACGTGAGTTCTCCCAGATTCAGCCCCACATATGGCTGCAACAGGCAAAGGTTCCAATCATTCTGGAAAAAGACTCTAAGTGGCTTGTCTTGAGCCATGTAGGTATTCTCCCGGACAAGGGACAACAGTTTCTGGGTACTCGAATGACATCTCCAACCCCAGCCCATGACTCAAGTGAGAAAGAACCAGCTCCTTAGAAGGAGCAGGACAATAGTGCTGAGCAGACCAACACGGCGACCGATGACAGCCAACAGCCAGCACCGACTGGGTGGCCTGGAGGAGGGAGGTGTGAGGGAGAGGACACGATTGTCGCTCTTGACATGCCCACACCCACCAGACTATTGGGGAATAACCCTGGCTGGGGTTGTCTCAAGAGCTGGATGAGAGGGATTACATTATAAATGCAAAATGAATTCAGAGAAGAAAGAAAAGGCATGGGAATGGAGCAGCTGCTGTGTGCAGGACATGGGTTCTTCCTTTAGGCTGGAGCCAGCCCTGCGTGACCTCGGGTGAGATGAGCAGCTGGGAAGCTTTGGTCTCCCTTGTTGTTAAAATGGGGGTGTGATTCCACCCACATCACAGCATCGTTGGCAGGCATGTGAGACGGAACGTACAGGCACGTGCCGCGACCTGGCGCTCGACTTTGCCGGACACGTGCACGCTGGTGACATAGTGCGGCACACCTGCTGTCCTTCCTGGGTCTGGAAGTGTTCAGCTGCACAGACACTTACCATCGCATTGCAGTCACCTGCCGCATTTGGTGGAGTAACACGCTGTGCAGTTTGAACAGGAGTTACTACGGTCCCGGCGTGTAGCAGGCTGCACCATCGCGATTTGCGTCAGCACACGCTAAGATGTCTGCACAGACACAGTCGCTCAGGACACGCTTCTCAGAACTTCTCTATCTTTAAGCAATGCGTGGCTTTATGTGAATAGCTCAAAAGAAATAAATGTGATAGTTGCTTCAACAAAGACTTCACGGAAGAAGTAGAATTTCTGGAGGTTGGGTGGCTCCAGGGTACAAGGTGAGTATCCAGAGAAGGGGAGGGGGAGGTGTCCCCAGGTGGGGGAACAGTGGGGGCAGTGGTGTGGGGGTGGGGCTGACGTGGCCTGTGAGTAGGGGCAGGGGAAGAGGCTCCTTCTATGGCCTCAGTGTACCACGCTGACACCCACCTTTTGGCTCCCTAAGTCCTTCTCAAGGTGACAGCTTGGAATCCAGGTGATTCTGCCTGTGTGTCACGATGCTGGATCTTTTCATGGGCAACTGGTGAGACCAGTTTCTGAGTGCAATTTATAAACTGTGGGGCCGAGCTGCTGCCAGCCTGGAGACCCCATGTAAATTTGACTTAATGAGTCTCTGTTTCTATTTTTCTCTTTATACCTACACAACGAAGCTCACACGGCCCAGGCTAACAACCTTCATACGCAAGGCCCTGGGGGTGGTGTCTCCTGACCTCAGACCTTGGATGTGTGAAAGCTAATTGGGCCAGATGGCTGATGGAGAGGGGGGCTGCCCCTGGAGGCTTCTCCCAGAGCTTCTCACAGGTGTCCGTCTCCATCCACTCCCGGAAGGAAGTACAATATCCACATTTTACCAAGGAGCTCAGTGAGGCTCAGAGCCTTGTTTGAAATCACACAGATACATTCATGGCTTTTTACTGTCTTCCACGTGCCAGGCACACACAGACACTTGTACAGGAGCTGTGAGGTAGAAGAACTTCTTGTTCCCATTTTACTGATGAGTAAACCGAGGCTCAGAGAGGACGGGATCTGCTCAAGGTCACACACTAAAACGACAAAGCTGGGATATGAGGTCAGAGCTTTCCACTGTGACCAGCAAGCATTAGGGAGAACAGTTACTTTGATTATTAACACGACTAATAGTGAACGTTCATTGCACGTTTGTTCTAAGCCAGGCTTTGTCCTGAGAGCCTTTACACATAAGACCACATTTAATTCTCACAACTCTCCTAGGAGATAGCAGTGACTGCTAGTGTGCCATGCTGCAGATGTGGAAACTGAGGCATGCTTACCTGAGTTACAAGTCTTTTGCTCAAGACTCCCCCCAGGGAAGGTAGGGGGAGCCAGGCTTTGAACCCAGGCTTTCTGACTCTGAATTTCTTTCCCATAAGCCTGTGTGAAACTGACTGTTAATGGTAATCTTCACACTTCTGTAATTTTACACTCATTTTCCTCTGTCCTACAGGTGGGTGTAGGGGTGTCCACTCTTACTTAGTGAGCATCTACTCTTCTCAGTGCTCTACATAATCTGCCTCACTTGACCTTCACAACAGGGCACGCCTGCTCTACCCATTCCACAGATGAGAACACCAAGGTTCGGGGAAGCAGAGTGACTTGGCCAAGGTCACAGGGTGTGACCTTATACGTCAGCTTGACTGGGTTAAGGGATACCCAGATAACTGGTAAACATTATTTCTGTGTGTGTCTTTTGAGGGTGTTCCCAGAAGAGATAAACATGAGAACTGGTAGATTGAATAAAGAATCTTCCTTCTGCAGTGTGAGCAGGCATCATCCAATTCTCTGAGTGCCAGGGTAGAACAAACAGATGGGGGAAAGGCGAATTATTGCCTTCTTGAGCTGGGACCTGCAATGCCTCCTATCCTGAGACACTGGAATTTCAGGTTCTTGGGCCTTTGGACTCAGACTGATTTACAGCACTGGCCCCCTGGGCTCTCCAGCTTGCAGACAGCACGTCATGGGACTTCCCAGCCTCTGTGATCATACAGGCAAATTCCATCACAAATCCTCTCCCGTTTAACCATGTGTATCCTACTGGTTCTGTTTTTCTGGAGAACCCTGACTAACACGCAGGGCAAGGGTTCAAATTTGGGCATGTCTGTTGTCAAGGGTGTTCCCTCCAGTGTTTCTCCCAATTCTGTGCTCTTGTTTAGACTAGAGAATCACAATGGCCACTTCTACTTTTGTATGACACATTTTGTGTGCCAAGTACTATGCTGGTCAATTTTCTTACTCAACCTGAGTATCAGTTGAACTTATTCTGCTCCTTGAGAGCTAGATAATATAAACTTAGATCCTCAGTTCACGGTTTATGGGAAGTCCAAAGCCTTTCCCCTGGTTTCTGTGTTCTGTGGTTTTCGTTCATGTTCCTAATTTATTTCAGGGTTGGTCTCTTCAGGTTCTTACATGTATCAATCCCCTCAACCAACAAAGGGAGAAATGTTTCCACCAAAGCATCTCAAGGAGATTCCAGGCTTCTTAGATGTAGGCCTCCCACAAATGAATGGGCCTGGACCAGTTTCCACTGCCTTTCGGGTGATGAAGGTTTATAAAAAGAAAGAGATGAGACCAGGTTAAAAGTGTGTCAGTTGCCCTGCATGCTACGGAGAATAAAAGTTATAAGTAACTTTATTTGACTCCAAATACTTTCCTCCTTTTCTTTTTTTTTTCTCTTTAATGTATTTGGAATTAGAGATAAGCTTGAAAGATGCCAGGAGGGCCTGCTAAAAGCCTGCAAAAATGACAGGGAAGATTACACAGCTGGAAAAAAACTGTTTCAACATTTCTTGTGACATAAAAAGCAAAGCCTGAAACAACAACAACAAAAAAAACCCTCACACGTCAGAGATGAGAGCATCTGTGGAACACCAGAGGGTGAAAAAAATCACAGGAATCTGGGTTTTACCCTCATATAAAGAAGATCTTGCAGCAGCCAGAGTCATCTGACAGTAAAAGAGGCTTCCAGAGAGGTAGTGAGCTCCCAGTTACTGAGGGTATACAAGGGCTGCTCACAGGCGCTGAGGGGTCGGTAGATGGGGTGGTTCAATCATTGAAGAGTTTGACAAGGTCACCCCGTGAAGTTGGCCCCAATTTCATGCTAATGTTTAGATTGGAGGATTACAATGAACACTTCTCCTTACAGGCGTATTTTATGTGCCAAGTACTGGGCTGGGCAATTTTCTCATAAATTCCCGTATCCTGCTTTCTGGGAGCTAGATAATATAAACCTGGATCCTTATTTCATGATTGTAGGAAGTGCAAAGCCCTCCCCATGGTTTCTGTATTTCTGGGGCAGGGTGTGTGTATGTGTTGTGGGGAGGGGGCAATTCATGCTCTCAAGGGCATCTCTAGTTCTGAGTTTCTGTTTCTATGGAGTCAACTCACTTTCTGGATGGCCCTTCTGTCCGCCTGTGTTCCTATTCCAAGGTGTGGAACTCAGGCTCATTCCTTGATTTATACAAAGACTCACTCCTGGCCCTGCAGTGGACCCTGCAGAGAGTTTGCAGCTACAGAGATGGCTTCAGCTGCAGTAATGCAGGCAGCAAGTCCTGTTAGCTGTCCTTGTTCTTAAAGGAGCTTTCACTGCCCCACTCTTGGGCATTTCCTGCCAAATGTTCTACCTTATATAGGTACAAGATCACACATCTTGGTCTTCTTCCTGCTTCTCTGGCTCCTTTTGTTTACTTTTTTTTTTTCTCCCTTCTCTGTCAAAGAACCATCCAATGGATCCCTCAATCCATAGACTAACCAGTCACTCAGCCAGCCAACCAGCCAATCACACAGCCAGGCAACAACCAGTCAACCAGCCAGCCAACCAACCAGCCAGCTAACCACACAGCCAGGCAACAACTAGCCAACCAACCAACCAGCCAGCCAACCAGCCAACCAGCTAATCACATAGCCAGGCAACAATCAACCAACCAGTCAACCAGCCAGCTAACCACACAGCCAGGCAACAACCAGCCAACCAGCCAACCAGCCAGCCAACCATTCAACCAACCAGCCATCCATCCAGCTAACTGAGTAGCCAACCACACAGCCAACCAGCCAGACAACTAGCTAACCAGCTAGTCAGTCATAAGCTTATCAATATTTTAAAGAGTCACCACATGCCATGCCATGTCAAACTCCAAAATAAACATAGATGAAGGGAGGAAGGAATCCAAGAAAGTAGAAAGAAAGGAAGGCAGGAAGTTTAGGAAGGAAGGAAAGAAAGAAGGAAAGAAGAAATGAAGAGGACAAAGCAGCTTCTCCTTTATTAATGTAGAGCAATTCTGCACTCCCTTGACCCTGAACTCCAGATCTGTCTTCTGTTCTCCTTCCATCAAGGCGTTTTCCAAAATTCACACCTACATTTACTGTGAACTCTGTTTCCAACCCAGGCCCTGTTGGACACTTCCGCTTTCCCATCTGCACCATCCCCTTTAATCCTCATAATGACCCTGAGAGACAGGGAAGACTATTATCCTCATTCCCCACAAGAGGTCATTGAAGCTTGGAGAAGGGAAGTCTTTTGGTCAACACTGCACAGCTGGTGCAGGCCAGAGGCTGGTGTGGACTGGGTAGGCTGCCCCACATCCCCAAACCTGAAAGATCAGAGTTCCCTTTTTACTTTCAAAGTCTGGCACCAACTTTTAACATAACTTTTTTTTTTTTTTAACTCCACTAAGCGAACATTGTCTCATTTTCTCCTTAGAGCATCCCTGGAAGTAAATATTTTCATAGTTCCAGAAAACCAGGGTTCAGCAAGGTGGCTTTCCCAGGGTCCCAATCCTTTTGATGTAACCTGGGATTTGAATCCACAGCTCCCTGATGCTAAAATTCTGCTCTTAGCCTCCCTGTGCGAGGCATGCCTCCTGGATACAGAGATTAATGAGATACAGAGATGCAAAGCAGTGGGGAGCCAGGTGAGTGTCACATGCTGAAATGGACATTCATAATAATCGATTCCATATAGGACTCCTTGGCACACCGGCATTGTAGGGGAGACATAGCCAGCTCTGTTGCCTGGGGGAAGCCTCACAGAGGACATCAGCCTGGAGCAAGGTTCAAAGGGGTGACTAGGAGTTCACTGCACAAACACACCTGTGAGGAGAGGTGGGACATTCCAGGCATGGTGTCCCTCCTAGGGAGTGACATAGCCTTACACAATAGCTGTGTCTATGTGGGGAGTTATGAGCAGGTGGGGAAAGGCTAGCCACCCAGTAGGAAAGGGAACGGTACAAGCAGAAGTTGAAGAGGTCAGCGGGGACAGGCTTGTGA
Organism: Arctocebus calabarensis; assembly: GCA_963573935.1. NCBI lineage: Eukaryota > Metazoa > Chordata > Mammalia > Primates > Lorisidae > Arctocebus > Arctocebus calabarensis. Next base: position 18,629 of record CAUYON010092860.1, read on the forward strand.
AAGGCCTGGACTGCCAGCCCCAGATTTAAGCTTGACTCTGATGGTGCTGGGGAGCCTCGGGAAGCTTCTAAGCAGGGAGGGCTGTGGCTACTTTAAGTAGCCAGCGATGCTGTGGGCACTACACACGTGCGCAGACATGTGCCCTCCTTTCTCGGCCACATTCATCTTTTTTGCGGGAATGAGAAGTGGAGGTTTTAATGAACTCATTACTCATTGCACTGTCAGGTGAGTCCAATTGCAGTGGGAGGGCGGGCAGAGGGCTCTTCCTGCTGAGGCCACTCTGCTGCCATCTCACCAGCATCTGCCCTAGCCCTGACCCTGGCAGAAGCTCATCCAACCTGTTTCTCCGTGACCCTGCCCTCCCACTTCCTCCCAATCCCACGCTTTGCTGCCTCCTGAACTTGCCAGCATCCATTTCAATTGGCTTGATTGGAATCGTGTCTCCCTGGAACTTACGGCCATCTGTCTCCCTACACCACTGCCTTGCTGTGCCTCTGCGTCTCTATCTCACTGCTGAGAACAGGCTTCTGCTTGTTCCCTGGACGGATGTCTGTCTGTCTGTTTGTCTGTCCATCCTCTTTGTACCCCTGCCTCCAGCCTGGGCCTGCCTATCCAGCTTCTCTTCCTTTCCGCCTCTTCTCTTTCCCACCTTGGACTCTCTGCCCGACTAGCTTTCCTTTCCGTACCTTGGATGCCTTGTCTAAAGATCTGCCTGTCTCTTCTCAACATAATTCCTGATTATTCATCTCTTTCTCCTTCTTCCTCTCTGCCTTTTCAAGGTATTCTCTGGAAATAGACTGCTCCAACGTCTATCTAATGAAAAGGTTTTGCAAATCCCTGACCATTCTGATTAGCTCAGAGTAATTCATAGACGGAACTTCGGGTTAGAAGGGGACCTATCTTCCCCTTCATCACTGTAGAGGGCAGTGATGAGGCCATCAGAGGCGTAAGTGTGGTTGCTGTATTGATCATGGTACCGGCATCTCCTTCTCCTCTAATTTTAAACTGCGTCTTCCAAGTCAGACTGTAAGCAGCCAGAGGGCAACAAAAACCATCTGTGTCTTGGAATCACGGGCTTTCATGGACAAAAAGACTCCTTGAGATTCAAGCAAGCAATTATATATATTTTTTCCAGATGAGGAGGTTGAGGCTCAGAAAAGGCAAGGGAGAACTGGTTTAAGGTCATTCAGGGAGTCAGACTAGATCTCAGGCCTGGTGACCAGCACATGAGGTCTCTTTCCTAACCCTAAAAAAGCATATGGCATGGGAAATTCCTGTCTGGGGCCTCATGGTGCAGGGTGGGTATTGGCCTTCTCTCCTTCTGGGCCCAGCTTCACACCTCTCCAGCAACCCCAATGGACCACGACAGCTCTCTATCCTTGGTATGTGTGGCTCAATGTTAACCAGCATTTGTGTTTTTCTTCCTAGTTTAGGATTGCTTCTGGGATGTGGCTGCCCAGTGGTGGACTTCCCTGCACCCCTTGCTTTGAGACGAGAACACGTAATTAGTTCTTGCCTTTGGATTGTGAGTGGAAGCAATGTGTGTGTCATGGCCAGATGAAGTATTTGGGAAGAGAGAATGCCTTCTCCTCACACTCACTTTCCTCTTTTATGAGGTAAATATAGGAGACCTGAGACCCTAGGAGATGGCAGAGCCACAAGACAGAAGGGGCCTGGGTCAGTGAAGGGGCCTGGGTCAGTGACATGGGGAATCTTTGGGTCAGTGGCCTGGTGAATCTCTGGGTCAGTGACAGAGAGTCACCTACCAACCAGGGGCACCTGCACTTGACTATTACCTGGGCAAGAAGGAATTTGACTATAGCAGTTAGCATGGCCCTAAAATATGCAGTGTGGGCCATAAGACTTACAGGTACTCAACAGATCTTCCTGTTAAGGTATTGCTAGTCTCATTTGCATTTCACTGGTGGAGAATCCCTGTTCTAGAATTTTCTAAATTGCTCAAGTTCAGAGAACAAGGACATAGTGGAGGTGGGATGAACACATCACCTGCTCACCTTGGCTCGCAGGTTCTGTGCTCCCTCACCTCTCTCTCTCTCCACCTTTCCCTTTTCCAATATTTTCCCTCACCATTGATCCTTTAAAAAAATTATTTGTTTTAAAAAGTTGACAGACTTTTATATATTCCTGGTGTACAATATGTTTTGAAATATGTATATATTGCAGAATGGCTTAATCAAGCCAGTCACTGGTTCTGTTCCTCAAGCCTACCAGGCACTTTCCCTCTCCAGGCCTTTATCCCCACTATCCCCTCTTCTTGGATTGCTCCAGACCATGTATGCCTTTTTCTTGTTAATTGAATCCTATTTCTGACGCCCCCTCTTCACTGAGGTCTTCTCTGACCACCCCGTCCCCATGCCCATGGTTCTACGTCTTTCACGGTGTCAGTGTTCACATCTTTAATAGTTCCTGGCACAACCTGAATTTATCTCACCCTCTGCCTGTTTACTCCATTATTGCCACCACATACCTCCCTCTAGTCTCTCAGAAACTCAGAAGGGTGCCTAACCACTTAATAGCGGTCCCAGGATTGGAACACAGGTCTCGCTGATTCTACAAACTGTGTGTTTTTCACAATACCATGTTGTTCCCCAAGACAAAGTGGGACAGACTTATTTCATCAGGGGATAACTTGAATCATGGATCCCAAGGCAGGATGATACAGGAGAAAAACCATGGAGTTTGAGGTAGGCAAGCCTAGATTCGTATCCTGGCATTAACATTTTCCAATATTGAACAGTTCTGAATGTCTTTCTCTCAAAACAGTTAATAAACTTGCCTTGAAGAGTTAATGAGGGCGGTGCCTGGGACTCAAAGGAGTAGAGCACTGGCCACATATACCAGAGGTGGTGGGTTCAAACCCAGCCCCTGCCAAAGCCCGCAAAAAAAAAAAAAAAAAAGAGAGTTAATGCGAGGACAAAAGGGGGTAACATACAAAGCAGACGACCCAGTGCCCACACACAGTGGGGCTCAGGCATGCACTTTGTCGCATTTCTAACAAAGATGTCACATTTGTCCTGAGAGTTCCACCTTCACTGGGGAAAGAGAAAAATGCGAATTTGGGTGAAAACACAAAAGATTCTAAAAATTGCCTGATTCATCCGTAATTTCTTTCCTAGGCTTTGTTGGGAAGCCAAGTTTAAATCTAAGTCAGACTTCTAGGCTTCCTCCCAGTTACTGTGCTGAAAGCAGACAGACTTTAGGATTTAAAATTTTCCCTCATTTCCTCCCCTACCAAGCACAAATGTCATGGGCAAGGGGCAAACTCATTATAGCTAGGTTTCTATCTGCCTGGTCCAGATGCATGTGTTAAATGTGAGGCCAGTTCCAATGGCCAACATCCAGGTCTATGCACGCTGTGACTAATGTACGTAAAATGCACAAGCGATCTTCTCTCCTGGCCTCTGGACCCGAAAGCAAAAGTCGGCTACAGAGAAATTTTGGGCAAACTCTTCAACAACTTCATTGCTTTTCAAGTTGGAGGCAGCAGGTCTGGCTTAAAGCAAAGAAGCCTTTTAGTTGGGTTGGGACTTTTTTTTTTGGGACAGTCTTATTCTGTTATCCTGGGTAGAGTGCTATGGTGTCATCATAGCTCACAGCAACCTCAAACTCCTGAGCTCAGGTGATCCTCTTGCCTCATCCTTCTAAGTAGTTGGGGCTACAGGCACCCTCCAAAAGTGCCAGGCTAGTTATTTTATTTTTGATAGAGACATGTTACTCACTCTTGCTTAGGCTGGTCTCAAACTCCTGAACTCAGGTGATCCACCCAGATCGCCTTGGCCTCCAAGAGTGCTAGGATTATAGGTGTGAGCCACCATGCCTGGCTAGGATTTTTTTTTTTTTAAATATAGACATCATTGTACTGCTGTTCATTGGTGCCCCATCATAAAGTTTACTTTTCTGTATTAATCAGGAGAGTCAAGGTTGTGCTCTGATAACAAATAGCTCCAAGTTCTCAGAGGCTTGAAACAAATGGAGTTTAAACTTCTTGCTTGTACTGCGTTTCTACTGCAGGTGGCCAGGTGGGCTATGGTTCCCGCATCCATTTAGGGTGGCTCTGATGCATGAGCCACTGTTGCACACTTAGCGGGTTGCTGGGCCAGACGAAGGGTCTCACACTGATAATTAACTGCTTGGCCCAGAAGGGGCGCATGGTGCTTGTACTCCCATACGAGCCAGAGCTAGTCACATGCTTCATCAACTGCAGGATGGGTGGGACATGCAATCCTGGAAGGGTGGGGTGCGGGGAGGGAGAAACAAAAAATATTTGTTCACAGCATTTTATTTCTATTCCTCAAGCTTCCTGGATGGGTCACCAAGTCCATATGGTTCAAACCTTTTTCATGAACAAAACCATCTCATTCCCTTGACTCCATGGCTGTGATCCCTATCTCAGCTCAGGCCTCACAATGTCCCCACTAATTTTTGCATCCACCAAAACTTGCCTCATTCCTACTCTTGCCTTGTATTTCACCTTTGGCCTCTTGGTTCAAGGGATCATCCAGAAGTCCCAATCTACCAGGTCATTCCCTTCCAAACGTATCGCTTGGGGACCTCTAGCACCATCTGTCCTGAAACCCAGCCTAGATTTGTAGAGAGAAGAAGATAAAAGATATTTGTTTCTAGGAAAAGCTCTTTCAGGACCCTTCTGAAGCTGTGAGTCTAGGATTCTATTTTTATTCCCATCCATGAAGCTGCAGACACACACCTCCTATAGGTGTCCATCTCAGGGACTTAATTAGCAAAGAAAATTAAACTCCAAGCAACCAGATGCACCTTTACTGGGTGGCTTCCTGTGTGACTTGCTGCTCTGCCAGCAGGAGGGACGCTGAGGTGTCTGGGTCTTACTTAGTACTGGCTCTGTTTACAACCCTCTAGCTGTCCTGTCCCCATGGACACCTTTCAAGCCCTCGTGCATATCCCACCCATTCTCCCTCCAGGCTGTTATTATTCTCTGCTAACAGATAAACACCAAAAGGCAAACTCCCCAATTCAGTACATCTAAAAAAATTATAACCTTCCTGTCCATAAGTGCCGGCCTGTCCAGTTGACAAAGTATGTTCATCAACAGCGGCTGACTGCATTTTTCTCAGCAACATCATGCAGCAGATCTAATGGATGGGTCACCTCCATACTGGCAGATACAGAAACGGAGGCCCAGGGAGGTGAAGTTGCTAGTCAGAGCCAGTGAGCTGTGCATTTGGGGGCTGGATTCTGGGTCTTTGATTGCTACGTCCAGGGTACTTTCTGCTCTACGACATGGAGAAGGGAGTCTTTGGCCCTCTCCTCCCACAGAAGAGGATGTTTGGAAGGCCACACCCAGACTCAGTTTCCCAGAGCCTTCCAGACTCAGAAGCACAGGCCAGGAGATAGTCAGGCCTGTTCCCTGTCTGCTCCCATCAGCAACAATGGGCCAATTAAGGCAATTACTGCCGCTTTGTATAACAGGAAATAGGGATCACAGTGCTCAAGTCTTTGAAAATCTCCTATAAGAATGCTAATAATGCATTAATGTATTAATCCCTTAATCCTGTCAAATTACCGCAGACTCTCCGCAGAGCCGATAGTGGCTTTCTGTTGTCTCTGCGGCGGTGGCCACTGATGTCTGAGAGGCCCTGGGTGCTTCTCTGCATTGTCCCTTCTGCCCTCAGCACTCCCCAGGAAGCTCCAAGGGGACAGGATGGTGGAAGATGACCTTTGGCAGGACAGAAATATTGATTCTTTTAAGGAAAGATGGTGACATGTTGAGCGAAGATTCTTCCTTTGAGTCTTTCTCAGAGAGGAAAGACAGACCAGTGCGGGCAGCTCTGCTCTGGCCAGTCAGCCCTGTTGCTCACTGTGTGGTCCTGGGCTACTTCTCAGAATCTCCATCTCCTCATTTGTAACCTGTGAGTAAAAACACTTCCTTGTGGAGTGGTGAGGAAGATTCTGAAATTGCAGGTAGGTGCCTGGCACCTGAAGGCAGCCCATACATCTCCAGTCCCTTTTCCATCTGTAAAATGGGAATAAGAATTCCCACCATGAGGGATGAATGAGACTGCACCTATCAATGTCCTAGCACATCGATGTAGTTTTTGTTTGTTTAATTAAAATGCTGCCTGACTTTCAAGAGAGCTTAGGAATAAAGACCACGTGACTGAATGAACGTTCAGATCCTTCCGTTGTTCTGCAGCAGATCACATCCTTCCTCAGAGGGGCACTCTCCAGTCCAGCTGGGGCAACCCTGTCCTTCCTTTTGGGCATGTTAGAATGTGTGGAAGTTGGGGGACTGGCATGGGTCCCGGATGCCTAGAAATGAGGAGGAGGCTTTGGTTTCTGCATGTCTGCAAGGTGCTAGGGAAGCTTGGTGTTCTAATGCTGTGGTCAGGCCTGGTATTGTGGCCTAGTGGGCCCTGAGGCTCCCATTGGGGTCTTCAGGGATGCAGGGGCCTCTCAGTGGACGGTGGGCAATGCCTTAGAAACCTCCGCTGCTAGCTTTGAGGCCTCAGTGGCTACCTCCCTTGGGATCCTACAGTCTCCCCTGTTGGAGGCCATGTGTGCACATGAAGCACATGAGGTGGGGATCTGCCATTCTTTGGAGTTGGAATTTGGGAGGGAAGAATCCACACCCCCATTCAGTTCTGAGGGCTTCCTTTCTCCAACACCAACAAGACTCGAGGTTGGTGAGGGGAGGACTTGGGGTCATTATCTCCAAGTTATTTTGGTGTTGTGCTCTGAAATAGAGACACTGTTAAAAATACTCTCTGACAAGGGCATTCAGACACAAAATGCTAAGGTCTGATTGCTTATTGGGACAGAGGTAAGGGAAAAAGCTTTTTCTTCTTTTTAATGTCCTTTCTAGAGCAGTGTGAAAGTTATAAAAATATGTCCAGAAGTGTGTTGACAGTCCTCCCTCCAGCAGGTGGAGTCTGAGTCCCCTCGTCTTGAGTGTGAGGTGGACTTAATGAGTCCATTCTAAGGGAAAAAATGTGTCAGAAGCAGTGGTGTATGATGGTAGGTTATAAAATATATTTGACTTTCTCCTCTCCCTCTCTGGAGTACTCACTCTAGGGCAAATCAGCTGCCATGTTGTGAGGACACTCAAGCAGCCTTTCCCAGCGGCCCATGGGATGAGGAGCTGAGGCTTCCTACCAATAACCATGAGTGCACCATTCCCAGAAGCAGATCCTCCAGCCGTAGTCCAACCTTCAGATGACTGCAGCCCAGGCCAACATTTTAACAACAACCTCATGAGAGACCCCAAGCTACAGCCACCCAGCTAAGCCTTTTCTAATTCCTGATCTTCCAAAACTGTGGGAGATAATTAAAATGTTTATTGCTATCTTAAGTTACTAAGTTTTGATGATAATCTGCTATACAATAGGTAGCTAATATAATTAATAGCAAAACCAAAACAGAAGTTGCTTCCTCAAATAGTAGCACTCAATGTATGTGTGAGTGTGAGTGACTATGCAAAACTGGTAGACTGTGTTTACTTATTTGGTATCTGATTATTAAAGATCAATGAAAGTGGGAAAATCATAGTCTCAGTGTCTTGAAGGCTCTGCTTAGAGCAATGATTTTATTTTATTTTGTTTTGAGACAGAGTTTCACTTTGTTACCCTTGGTAGAGTGCTGTGGCATCATAGCTCACAGCAAACTCAAACTCCTGGGCTCAAGTGATTCTCTTGTCTCCACCTTCTAAGTAGCTAGGACTACAGGCACCTGCCACAATGCCTAGCTATGTTTAGAGATAAGGTCTCACTGTTGCTCAGGCTGGTCTTGAACCCGTGAGCTCAGGCAATTGACCTGCCTGGGACTTCAGGATTGCTAGGATTACAGGTGTGAGCCACCACGCCTGGCCTTAAGAGCAATGATTTTCAAATGGTGTGCTGTGAGAGGATCTTAGTGTACTGCAAACATTTTTAAAGATCATTAATTAAATTATTTTCAAAAGAAGTTCAAAGTACTTTAAGCATATTCTTTTTTTAACTCTTTATTTGATCAATGTAATTTAAGTGAGCTGTGGAAGTTTAACTACAGATTCAAGATCAATGTAAGATAAAAAAGGCTGGAAAACACTGGTCTAGAGGGAAGAGGTAATTATAATGTAGGACACTGATGGACAGGAGAATCTGGGGATGGTGGCAGCCAAGAGAAGGGGCCCATGTCCTGACTCAGCTTTGAGGTCAGGGAAGGTTTCCTAGAGGTGGTGACAGTTAAGTGGAATTAGCCAAGTGAAGTGGGAGCTTGGGGAAGGGCATAACAGGAAGAGAGAAGTGTTTATGCAAAGGCCCAGTTTGGGGTGTGTGTATATATGTGTGTGCCTGGATTTGTGTGTTAATATGTGCGTGTGTGCGTATGTATGTATTTGTATGGAGGGGAAGGGGGTGAGCAGGCAGAACTGACAAGAGATAAACATAGCCTAAGGAAGAAGAGGAAAAACAAGTTCAAGTCCTAGCCTACCGTGTCTTGGGTGTGTGGTTTGGGGCAGGTCTTATCTCTTCTCTGAACTTTGGCCTGCTTGTTTCTAAGTGAGAATCCATCCAACAGTGTCTTTAACACAGATCTTACCATATGCCACTCTCTGGGGTTCATGTGGGAATGCAATGATGGTGATTAGAGCAGCAAATCTTGCTCTCCAGAGGCCTAGAGACGAGAGTGTTCCCAATGTGTTCTGCTCTGTGCCAGCCCTTTGGCCAGCATTTTTCTGGGGCTGTGTCTTCTACCTCCTCTCAGCTCTAACGCCCAGTGCAGGGCTACTGAGGGTATTGTTAATATGGCTGAACGTCCTGTAACAGTGAAACTTTGAGTTCAGAGGGACCCTGTGTATTAGTCTGGGACCCAGCATCAGACTCCCTGGCTTTCAATCGCTCCTCCAGTATTTGCCAGTCATATAACATCACACCAGTTGCTTCTTTATCTCTTTGATCCTCAGTTTCTTTTTTTTAAAAATAATTTTATTAAATCATAATTGTGTACATTGGTGCAATCATGGGGCATAATGTGCTGACTTCATATACAATCTGAAATATTTTGGTCGTACTGTTAAACATAGTACACATTCTTCTCATCAGCCCATGGAACATACTCCAAAATTGATCACATCTTAGGTCACAAATCTAACCTCAGCAAATTTAAAAGAATAGAAATTATTCCTTGCATCTTCTCGGACCACCATGGAATAAAAGTTGTGCTTAA
>CAUYON010092864.1:0-21983 GCA_963573935.1 Arctocebus calabarensis
ATGTACATTGGTGCAATCACAGGGCACGATTCATATACATTCAGAAATATTTTGATCGTACTGTTACAGATATCCTTCATGGCATTTCCTTGATCACTATATAAAGACATTAATACTCTACCTTTAATAAGCTTCGCCAGTCCCCTGCTAAGATGCACCGTAGGTGTGTTCCCACTAATTGCCCTAATGTTTAATAACATACCAATAGATATAAGAAAAAGGCCTCTTCTCTGGTTAGAATTGTAATGTCTGTACTCCTTCTTAGATGAAGCAACATTTGCATTAACCTGTGATAATCAAATGAAGCGAAAATGGCATTAGATGATGTGACAATTAGGTAATCAACAATGAAAAAAGAATGAACGCCTTGTGTTTACTGTTCTGTGTTTCCAGCTGGACTAGGTTTTCATACATCGCTCTGTCTTTGATTACACTCAGCAGATTGCCTTTCCAAGAATGGAGACTGAGTAAATATTGATTTATTAAGTTCAAGTTTTCTTTTGCATCAAAAGAAATGATTGTCACCGCATGTTTTAGTGCCACCTTATGTTTAGTTAGGAAACATCTAGGACATATTTGGGCATTTCTCACAATATTTTTTGTTTGTCATCCAGGTGAAAATCATCAGAGAAGCTGGTATAAAGTAGAGATTCCTGAGTCCTAAACAAAATCAGAATGAAGGTCTAACTATTCATTAAGGGATATGGACTACAACCTTTAATGAATCCTCAGAAACTCTAATAATTAGCAATTCCTCTGAAATAGATCTTTAAGCTTAACATAGTCTCCCAATTAGTAAATGATGGTTAAGTGTTTGCTTTGATATGGATATTTTCTTATTAGTGTAAACATAATTGTATTAAATTATTGAGTATATTTATAAATTACATTTTAAATTGGCTTGCATTGATATTAAAAATGATTATTTCTAGTTAAATTCTAGTAGGTAATTGGTAGGTAATTGTATATGTATACATACATATAGCTACATGTACACACATACACTGGCAATGAGGTGACAGGAGGAAAAGTAACATGTTAAGCAACTTCTGTGGTCAAAACTTAACATTAACTAATGTATTTTATTGTAATTTTGAAAGGTAAGCATTATTTTGTCTATCTTCGGGTGAGGAAGAAAACCACGAAGTGGTGGTAGAATTTGTTTAAGTTTTCAAAGCTACAGGAGCAACTCTGATACTAAAACTCAGATGTGGTCTCCTCACTTAAGGATTTTTCTGGTTCTGTTTTTGTTTTTTCCTGGTCTTTGACTGGTATTCTTTTCAGAAAGAATTACTCTTTTAAGAAAGGTCAGTTTATGTAAGTGTATGACTTGGTTATGTAATTTATGAAATAATTTGAACAGACCAAATGATAAAATGGCCACCATACACATGCTATCACCACCATTGCAGATGGTGAAAATGAAATTTTCCAAAGTAAAGCTAAGGAAAACTATCATCTTTAGTAGAAAGGGAAGGACATCTATAATTTTCAGGCTAAGTAACTGATTTGTTTTGTTTTGTTTTTTCTAAAAATTGCCATACTATTTTACTGAACCTCAATGGGTCTGCCCTCCTATCTAGGACTGACCGCTCTCAAACAATAACGAATTCCAAATATTTCATGTAAATTGCATTTAAAAAATAATTTTCACCTGTAGAATTCTAAACTTATTCCAGGAATAATTATAAAAATTTCCCTTAAGGAGGTGAAAATGCATTCATTAACTTCAGTAATCTCAATTAAAAAAACAAAAAAAAAAAAACAAACTCAGACTTTGGGTGAGCCCTTTGTTTACCCTAAGTAACCACAACAAATATTAAAAATAACATATTTACCAAAATGTGGCATGGAGCTGTCCCAGCTACATTCTAGGAAAATTTTTCAAATTGTTCCCCAAATTGTTCTCGGCACTTTCCGGCTGAGGCTGTTGGTACAAGGCCCATTTCCTCCTTAGCCTCAGACTGCTTAAACAGATGCTGTGCAAATAGAAAACTTCATCTTCTCCCCTCATAGCAGCTTATTGTTAGAGAATGCAAAACAAAGCCACAATCCCTTTGAGTCTTTGACTTTCTCCTCTCACATGTATTCATATTTTAGAACGACAATTTGCTTAGCTTTGGAAAAGTGTTCACTGAATATTGATGCCCAAGTTTTACACTGAGCATTTCTATAGAGGGGCTTAGTTAGGGAATGGAATTTTCTTTATAGGAATAGGCATAAATTTTGTGATTGCCATTAATTGCAGGCTCGTTTATTTTGAAAATCAAGAAAGATTTCTACTTCCCTTAAACCTTCACTACTTTTAAAAATGTATTCCTGTTAAATGTGGATGAAATGTTACAAGATTTAATGATGCTATTGCAAATTAGTAAAATATATCACATTTCAAAGAAGATGTTTAGGAACACTGGATTACTGTGCTTACAATAACTTTGTGATGGAAAAGTTACTGTAGAAACCAAGACTCAAGAGAGATTTAGTAAAGTCTTAGATACATACAGACAGTAAATAACAGAGCCAGGATAAAAATCTAGGTTTCTGGCATGTAACTCCAGACTCTACCTATTGTAAGACAAATAAACAACCTCCCCGTAATTACTCCTCAATCAGAATATATAAGTACTTTTGTATGTGTGTGTTTATTTTCTCATTAATTATCTCAACATAGTTCTTCACTAAAGCGACATAAAGATTTCCCAATTTTTTTTGCAGTAAATGCCTATTAGATACTAAAAGGAATTCAGGATGATTCTTTTCCTTTGTTAATCCCTAGCTTTCCAAGAAATCCTGGGCTGAGAAATTTCATTCCCCAGCATTCGTTCTGGGGAGAGGAATTGACTGCAAAGTCTTCCTCAGCTGTTACTTCTGAGGAGATTATGTTCCAGGAACTGCAATGCCCTCTAAAAACTAAGACCCAAAATACTGTATAAAAAATCGGCTGGACAAAATTAACGTCTGTTGTGTTTACCAAACATCATGTGCTCCATAGAACTCAGCTTTGTGTCATGTTCAAGGTCAATTCTGTGTCACCCTCTCTGTCCTCTCAGTGTAGGGTCCTTGGAGGGCCAGAACTCATTCCTCAGTCAAGCCCTTGCTATTCTTTGTAGTAACAGATAGAGAGGATAAGAGAAGGCCCAGCAAAATAAAACCTTGCAGACACCCAGGTTACTGGCTGGCTTTTAGTAAGTAAGCCCCAGAATCAATATAATCATATACCTCAGTGCTAGCAACGAAAATAATTTTATGGTCAAGAGGTCACCACAACTTAAGGAACTGTATTAAAGGGTCTCAGTAGTAGGAAAGTTGAGAAACACTGGATATGCCTTGAAAGTAGGGAACAAAGCTGCTTTGGGGGGCTGCATTCTAAGGCAAATATCCATTTCTCTCTATTATCAAGAGACTAGCATCTCCAGTCATCTACATTCCCAGATAGAATTAAAACATTTGACTGCACTGGGAGTGGGTGTTTGAGTGAGAGCTCACTGAGGGTGAAGTTCCTCTTCTCTCCTGTCTCATATGGACTTCCTATCAACCACCATGCTGGCTTCAGTCAGAACTCTGAGGTCAATCTCAATTAAATATTCTCGTATGTACTCTTAAAGATGTTGAAGAGATCCTGCTTTTGCATCAAAATCAATTCAATTGCTTATGAGGGCAATTCAAGGCTCTTTCTGCTCCTCATTTATTTATTTATTTATTTTGAAACTAAGCGGTACAGGAATCTAGGTAGTTGTGTATTTTTCCCCAGAATATGTGTATTACCAGAGTACAAATGTTTTGAATACATGAAATGATTTTTGTGTTGTGTGAGTCAAAGTTGTAAGTGTGCCCCTCACCCGGACAATGTGCATTGTACACACTCCTGCAGGCCCTCCCAGCTGCTCGCTTTCCTTTGAGGTTTACGACCAAGTGTACATATGGGTGCTGATCAAGTCATTCTAATTTAATAGTGAGTACACGTGCTGTTTGTTTTTCCATCCTCGTGAAACATCACTCCAAAGAAAGGCCTCCATTTCCATCCAGGTTGTTACAAAAGATATTAGTTCACCATTTTTTATGGCTAAGTAGCACTCCAAGGTATATGTATATCACATTTTATTAAGTCACTCGTGTAATGCTGAACACTTGAGTTGGTTCCATATCTTTGCAATTGTTAGTTGTGCAGCAATAAACATTTGAGTCTCTGTAACTTTTTTTATAAAATCACTTTCTTTTCTTTAGGTATATGACCTAGTGGGATTACTGAATCAAATGGCAGGTCTCCTTTACATTCTTCGAGGTCTCTCCATGCACCTTTCCATAGATATTGTGCTCATTTGTTTTCCCTCCAACAGTGTAGAAGTGTTCCTTTCTCTCTGCATCAATACTAGCATCTGTGGGGAACTGGAATTTTTTTGATAAAAGCGTTTCTTACTTGAGTTAGGTAATACCTCATTGTAGGGTTTGATTTGCATTTCCCTGATTATTAGAGAAATTTTTTCCCATGGTTATTGGCCACTTATCTTCTTTTAAAAAGCTTCTTTTTATGTCTTTTATGCACTTTTTTGTGAGCTATTTCATTGTTTTTCTTGCTGATTTGCTTGATTCTTTACAGATTCTGGTTATCAGCCCTTTATCGCGTGTAGAGCACACAAATACCCTCTCCCATTCTGTAGGTTGTCTATTGGCTCTAGTGATTGTTTCCTTGGCTGTGCGGATGCCTTTTAATTTAAACCTGTCTCATTTAGTAAGTTTTGTTGTCGCTATGATTGCCTTTGGGTCTTCTTCATAAATTCTTTGCTTAGGCTGAGGTCTGTAAGAGTTTTTCCAACATTTTATCCAGACTCCTTAGAGCAGCGGTTCTCAACCTTCCTAATGCCCCGCCCTTTAATACAGATGATGTCATCACGCTGTCCCCGTCGGTGGGCGTGACTTCGTGTGGGCGGACCCGCCTGGAGGGTTAGAGGAGCAGGTGTCTGGGTTCCTAAGACCGTAGGCCAGCCCTGGAACGGGTCGTTCAACCCGCAAAGGGATCGGGACCCGCAGGTTGAGAATGGCTGCCTCCGAGTCTCCTGCTTTCGGTTTCAGACTGTCATCCATCCTGAGTTAATTTTTGAGTGGCAAGTGGTGCAGATCCTGTTACAGTCTTCTAAACGTGTCTGCTTATTTTTCCCAGTACTATGTATAGAATAGGAATTTGTATGCCCAGCAGACGTTGTCTGCTTTGTCAAGGATCAGATGGCGATAGGAGGACGGTTTTATATCTGGTTTCTTGTTCTAGTCCATTGGTCTATATCTCTATAGATAGTTTAGTTTTTAAGTAATGGCGTTACAGGAAATTCCAAGGCTGGGGATCACTTGAAGTACAAGTAGGTTCTTGGCTTTGCATGAGAAAGAATTCAAGAGCGAGATGACTGTGCAGGGAAAGCGGGTTTTATTCAGAGAACGTGGGGGATCTACTCCTTAGAGTAGAGGATAGTCCTGCCTGCTGAGGGGAACAGCTCCTTGTTTATTTTGATTTTCCTATTTTAACAATAGTTCAATTATAGGCAAGGAGGGGAAAATATTCATGTTATTTCTTGGAAAAGGGAGAACATCGGAACCCTCCCCTTTCTTTATTTTTAAGGTGCTCCCAGAAGAGTCACGGTGTGGCAGGAATTTCTCCTAGAATGCATGCTTATATGTAAAAACTGGGATACGATAAGCTGCACGGCCAAGCAAAGGCCAGTTCCCTAGTCATTGGGCTTCTACTGGTCTTAACTCGCTCTGTCATCACATCCTGGTTGTGATCAGAGCGGTAAAGGGCTGTGGATTGTGTGTTAAGCAGTACCTGTTGGTTTCTTATCTCAGTGGCATAAACATCTTACCTGCAGATCAAATCTTTACTTCCATGCCACAGAGCTTCATCTCCCCCAGCTCTTGGTATTGAAAACTTCTGTCATTTACCTAAACAATGAATGTGCACACACACATACACACATAAAGCAGAGAATATGAATATATATGTGTATATATATATATGTCTGTGTGTATATATACATATTTATATATATTTATATATATAAATACATACAGAGAGAGAGAGAGAGAGAGTGCTAGAAGAAATTCCAAATTCAATGAAAGAAAATGAAATTTCTCCTTACTGTGTATAACACACACAAACTGAATGTGTATTGTTCAGGATTGGAGCAGATATCAGGATGCCTGATAATGAGAGAGAACCATTCTCAGGGCATCCTGAACAATACTTTAGCAGTGTTTTTCAACCTTTTTAACTCACGGCACATTCGAACCTACAGTTAGATTCCATGGAAAACTTAAATTGCATTGATTAAAAAAAAAAAGTAAATGAAGAATATACTTACTGTGCTGTGAAATTCTTTCAAAAATAATTTAATGATTTTTTAAATGTTTGCAGCACACCTAAGATCCTCGCACAGCACACGGGCACACTGGTTGAAAATCACTGCTCTGTAAGCTTTTTGTTTTCCCCAGGAAGCAATATTAGATTTTAAAAAATAAGGCATAGGAATTGTCGGACAAAAGGAAATAGGTAATTTTCCGTAGGATCTTTCTCGTGTCAGACTTTGAACCGGTGATGTGGGACTTTAACTTTGTTGTCTTCTATAATCTTTCCCAAATCCCTGGTGAACACCATGAAACTGAGTCTGGGGAATGAGGACTGGGTTTAAATCATTCTCTCAAGTATGTTGCAGAGCTATGTTGAAACCCCTGTTTTTTTTCACTCCAAACTTTGTTCTGATGGTGATGCTGTTATTTTTGTTTAGTTTTTTTTTTTTTTTCTTCTGTAGCATGTTACCTAAGGCACTTGTGTGGACTTAGACATTTTAGGGGGAAACGCTTGACTATTCAGCAGATTCCACCAGCTGTCATTATAGGTGCTGTCAGTTCCGTAAGACATCAGCCCTGCTATCCCCTCAGAAACCCAAGGAGCCCCCAACGATCAACATCAAGGGATTGCTATGCCAGAATCCTTCGCCAGAGAACTGAATTTGTCAAGAACTATTATTCAGATCTTGCCACAATTATATGTAAGAAGATTTGTAGAAATGGTAGAATTTAGGGCTTTTTTTCTTTCTTTCTTTCTTTTTTTTTTTTTAGAGATAGAGTCTCACTTTTTTTTTTTTTTTTTGCCCTGGGTAGAGTGCTGTGGCCTCACACAGCTCACAGCAACCTCCAACTCTGGGGCTTAGGTGATTCTCTTGCCTCAGCCTCCCAAGTAGTTGGGACTACTGGCACCCACCACAACGCCCAGCTATTTTTTTGTTGCAGTTTGGCCAAGGCTGGGTTTGAACTGGCCACCCTCAGTATATGGGGCCGGCGCTTTACCAACTAAGCCACAGGCGCCACCCGGCTTTTTATTTTTTTGTGTGCTAGTTTTGACTAGCAAAGGGCAAATAAACAAGCTTGTATACTTAAAAACTCATGAATAATATTCATTAGATTATGAACCTATTTTATGCCCTGGACTTTAATTGTAATCTAGTATGTAAACAAATTATAAATGGTTCACAGTATTTTATTAAACTGGAGTCCAATAATTTGCCATTTCTTTACTGCTGTGTTTTTTCTCCATATGCTAGATTTACCTTTATTATATAAGATTAGGGTGAAAAATAACTTTGTCTCTCTGCCAATATTTTTGTTTATTTAATTGATTTAAATATGGAAGCCACTGTGGATCCCCTTTATATTAAAATGCCTAAGAGTAGTGTAGGTTAATTTACCTCTCAGTTGTTAGATTGATAACATTTTTCCACTGTTCTGTAATCCATTAGATTTCTCCTTGGTTTTCTCCTACTTCTTTTTCTCTTCTCCTCCTATCCCAACTTTGGTTTCTAATTATGTTTATAGAAAATCTTTACATAAAATATCATACATATACATCAACTAAGATGAAACGAATCACCTAATTTAGCAGCTGTATCCCATTAACCTGTACATTTTTGAATCGAGGCCAAGGTCTGTGAAAGATACGATATTCACAATTAAAATGTAATTCCGCTCCTCCAAATTACAACCAAATATATGGCAACAAAGCCTCTGAAAATTGTAAATTGATAAATGCAGATAATATTTGAAAGTCCTCAGAGAAAGCAGAGCTGATCCTTTATGAGCATAGACTCGTGTCGTCTAATTATATGCCAGACACTGTTTAATATACTTTGCATCCATAAACTTATTTGATTTTCACAACCAACCTATTAACTATATGATAACATTACTATTTGTTGTCAGATAAGATAATTAGAGCCCTAGAGGTTAAATGACATGTCACAGTTGCAGAGCTAGTAAGACATAGAACTGGGAATCAATTGACACAGGCTGGCTCTCGAGTCGTTCCTAAGCCTTATTTTGTGTTGCCAAGACCAGAATGACTAAGGCTAGCCAGGGCAATCAAGATATTGTCTTTATTATTATTATATTTCAGACTAATATGAGGGTACAATGGTTAGCTTGCATTGTTTGCATTTGTTAGGCAAGTTTCAAGTTGTAAATGAAGTCATCTTAAAGAAGTTAAGATGTAACCACACAAAAACCGAAGTTTCAAGCATTTTTGTAATTAGTCATAATCTTGTTGAAACAAATTTCATAGCTTTACTTGGCTTCAGCTTTTTACTTTTACTCCCCAGCAGAAGACCCTTTATAGTTGACAGTGCAGCTGTGAGTGTGTGTTTGTGTTTGAAATTAGGGGTGAGGGAGAAGAGGAAGATCATTTTACAGGCAAATGAGTTGTTTTGATTGGTAATGAAATGGATTTATTCAATTGCAATTTTAAAAGTCTTATTCAATTCAAGTAGCATAATGCAGAATTTAACTTTCTTTTCACTTTGTCTCTAATGAACAGAGCTTTCAAAAAGGGGGAAAAAGTACACCTTCAAGTTAAATTTGGGAGGAAAAGTAAGAAACAGAATTGTGGATGGCATTTAGAGTTCATCTTCACTTATTCAGAGAATTTGCCCCTGACTGTCACTGGGGCAATGACTTCACATGAGGGCAGTGCTGGGCCTCTGTCTGCACTGTAGAACTCTCTCCAGCAGCTAGCTGTTCCCAAGCAAGCTGACATTTTGTGGGGACTATTAGAAATGCATGAATTCTGCCCATGAAATGTCAACTGATATATTAAGAAAGAGCAACTTACTATAGTTACTAGCAGTAAAATTTCTCTAGCTTTAACCCCATTCTCCTTCCTAGATATACTGGGTGTATGCTTGGACCATTTCCGATGAGATAGTTTGATACCCCAAATATATGTTCATGTTAAACTTTCACAATATGAGAGTGAAATCATATAGAAAATTGAAAACAGTATCCTTTTTTTCCCATCTTCAGTTCAAAAACCAAGGTCATGGATTATGATTTTAAATAGTCAGTATATCATTTAAAAATCGTTCTAGGTAGAAAGGTGACATCTTTATTTAACTTGCTTATTACTTCTAAAGTTTTTTTTTAATCATTGCTTATTCATACAGATAACTTTAAAAATTTGGATACTAATACCAAAAAATATATAGCCCCTATCTTAAAGCAATTGATGGAATAGCATTTTTGTATTAAATTTAGAGTCAGTAATGCTGTCTCACACCAAGTTTGGAAATTTAAAGAAAATTGAAATGATTGAAAATAAAACACATGCTTAATCTTTATGTAACTCTTTTGGTACGAGATAGCTGAGGAAGAGATTCCCTGTGGAAAATGAGATTAGTCACAAAATTGGCTACTTCTGTAGGTGGTACAGAATCTCCTGCAGTACATAGTACAAAATTGGTTCCATAGATTTAACTTCAGTCTCAGCAGAATACAAAAGCCTGCCCAGGGCATTCCTCTTACCCATGAACAGCTCCAGTATTGCCTAACAAATATATGAGTTTGCTCCTCATTGCCGTGTATGTTACCTCAACTTCCTTGTCACATATAAAGCTTTTTCGCACATACATCAATGGCTACTGTTCCATCAAATTCAATTCTATTTCCTCACCACAAGATCCAGGATGCCTTTTGTTACCAGTATCATTGTATGTCACTTAACTATGAGGATGCATTCTGAGAAATGTGTTGTTAGTTATTCTGCCTGTAGGCAAACATCGTGGAAGGTACTCACACAAAACCAGCCTCTTACACACCTAGGCTCCAGGTATAGTCTATCAGTCCTACACTACAAACCTGTACAGCATGTTGCTGCACTGAATACTTAGAAATCTGTAACACAGCCATAAATATTTGTGTATCTAAACTTACTTGAACATAGAGAAGATACAGTAAAAGTACTATACAAAAGATAAAAAAATGGTGCACCTGTACATGGCTCTAGCATGGATGGAGTTTGCAAGACCAGAAGTTGCTCTGGATAATTCAGTAAGTGGTGAAAGAATGTGAAGACCTAGGATGTTGCCAAAACATACTGTGGGCTTTATTAACACTGCACACGTAGGCTATGTTACATCCATAGAAAAGCATTTTTGTTCCTTCAGTAATTAATTGACCTTAACTTATTTTTTTACTTAACCTGAGCAAATGGTTTACTTTGTAAACATTCTAATTTTTTTTAAGGTTTTGACTTTTTGTAATAACACTTACCTTAAACACAAACACATTGTACAGCTGTATAGAAATATTTGGGTTTTGTCCATCCTGAATCCATGAACTATTTTTTTTTTCAGTAATTTCTTACTTTTTAAAATTTGTTAAAAAATGAGGCACAAACACACACGTTATCCTAAGCCGAGACAGGTTCAGGGTCATCCACATCACTGCCTTGTATGTCCACATCTTGTCTGTGGGAAGGTCTTCGTGGGCAATACCAGGCACGGAGTTGTCATCTCCTGGGGCAGCAATGTCTTCTAGATGCTTCTGGAGGACTGGGGTAAGGCTGTTTTGTAAGTAACATTTTTTTTCATGAGCAGAGTAAGTACATTCTAAAATAGTAATATATAGTACAGTAAGTATACAGCCAATAGCATAATCATTTATTATCATCACCAAGAATTATGGGCTATACATTGTTGTTAGTGCTATACTTTTACACAACTGGCAGTGCAGTAGGTTCACTTACAAACCAGCATCACCCAAACATATGAGTAACACGTTGAGCTGCGATGTTAAGATGGCAATGATGTCACTAGACTATAGGGATTTTCAGCTCCATCATAATGTTACAGTGCAACCATATGAGGCTCCCCCTTGAGCAATGTCTTCATGTAGTACATGACTATTAATGTGAATCAGGCCCTTATAAATCAGGGAACTTTATTTATAATAAGACTTTCCGCAGCTCTGCCTTACATAGAGCTAACTAGCAAGAAGTACATTAATAAACTAATTTTAATTTTGAAGTCATATGTTTTATTTATGGTAGAAATATTTAAAATTGTTTTGTAGATAAAAGTGGAAATAATAAATTCTCCATTTAAAGAAAAAATTAGAAGGTTCAGTGGAGGAAATCCACAGGAACGCTTAAAAGTTCTTCAGTTCACATATTTACCTAGAAAAGCATCGTCTATGGGGACTAAATGAGAATTTTCCCCTGTCATTACTCATGACTCATACAACTGTCATTTGTGAATAATTTAGGTTTGAGTAATGTGATGTGAATGATATTTAGAGGATTATTCAGTTTCTGTTTTGTTGGTGTCTTACTGTGGGAATTTGTCTTTTGCTGTTGTTGCTATTATTCTAGAAAATAGGAATTTTATGACACTTGAGAAAGAATATGTTGTTGGAGCAGAGAAGGAAAATGGATATAAAATGGAAAATTTTAAGGACACATTTAGTGGTTCCCTGACTCAAGCAATTAAGATAAAGCCTGTCCATTTCAGTATGCAAGACAGACTCTGCACTTAGTAGGGCTGTTATTTTCTCTATCGACTGAAATAATGTCTGGAATATTGGATGCACTAACACATTGTATAAAAACACAATTAGGTCAAACTTTTAAATCATGTTTGTTTCTTTTACATTCTAGGCAACATGTCATCAATCATCCCGTGTTTAGTAGTTGAGCATTTGCTATGTGCAGGATGATGTGTTAGATATGGAGAGAGACACAAAACAGAAGGGGATGGTGGTGTGGAGGGCCTCAGCTTTTGATTTCTGGAGTCACACAGAGCCTTTGAGCCCTGCTCTTCCACTTACTAATGAGGGATCATGGACAATTTTTAATCTCTGTTTCCTGGCCTCCAAAATGATGATAAAACTATTTTTAGGAGGACTTTTTGAAATGCAGTATGAATATGCATATAAAGCATTTAATACTCTCTGTGACTGGTATAAAGGGAATACTCAGTCCTATTAGATAGCATTGTCACTATCATTACTCACTTCCATTCTTCAAGGAATTAAAAGCCATAAAAATTCAGTAAAGGGGTTTGCAAAGATAAATAGAATACTATCATACTGGTAAATACTATATTACAAAAAAACTTCCAGAACATAAATAAAACTCGATCTTAGATATATAAGACAATTTATAAATATGCCACTAATTAGCTAATCTCTAACCTAAATTTAATATCCTAAATAAAAAGAAGAAAAGTGTGTTCCAATATTGGATAAGCAAGAATTAGTGTTCTAATAAAATATTTTTGTAATTTATGGCCATAACAATAGATACAGACAAGACAAGAAAATTTTAAACAGGGAAATGTCCAGGGCCTATAATCCCAACACTCATGCATTCAGGTACGACCATGCTCAGTAGTTTAATGTATTTCCCTCTAGTCTTTATGATGTAGCTTTTTACACAGTTGCTATTCTATTGTACATTAAATTTTATGTCGAATTTTAATGTTACACATTAAAGTATAATTTTCCACATCTTCATTAAAATCAGAATAAACTATTCTGAATCACTTATTGAAAAATGAAAAGAACTTCACCAATGAAGACAGAATTAGGTTATCTAGGCTGGTTTAATCTCAGGAACCAAGAACAACGAGGTCAAGGCATAGAATGTGAAATGGTGGTAGTATAGTAAAATTACCCAAATATAAATATGACAGGTCATGCTTAAAGTGAATGATGTTGAAGAAGAAATAAGAAAGACAGTTTTGTTTTGGTAGGTAATTTTCTGTCTTAGCCAAGGATAGCTTCTTTGTGGATGATCAAGAGTAAAGACCATGTGAGTTGGATTAATTCCTAGGGAATGTAAAGAATATGTGTTAAATTTGTAAGTTCCTAAGTATAGAACAATTTATTAGATTTCCTAATAATATGGAAATTAATTTTACATGCAATATATTTCAAGTTACCTGAGCAAAGTACTAGAAAAGTAATTTTTTTCTCCATAATGAAAAAAGTTTCAGAGAGCCCTTTTACACTGAAAAATTATGTGTGTGTGTGTGTGTTTGATTTTACACCCAAAAAAGTCATTACTCAAGAATAATGTATATAGAAATTTTTTTTTCTTTTGGCCCCCAAATTTTGCACACTACATCCCATGTCCTTTTAAAGATGTTTCTTATCTAGATCCTAAGTGGAAACAAAAAGAATCTTTTAAATAAAATATGTATGAGACAAGATACCAGTTACTATTGAAGCCTGGACAAACTATCTCAGAACTTAGTGATGTAAAAGAACCATTTATTATGCTCATCAATTAATTGTCTGTTACCTTTTTACAATATGTGGGGAATGAGCTGGAAGCCTCAAAGTCTTGAGTTATCATTATCTGAAACGTTATCCATTTGCACATCTGATATCTAGTCTTGGATAACTCAAAAAGCTCGGGACCAACGAGGCTGGAGTTTCTGGGGCATCTCTCCCTGTGTTCCCTACTCAAAGTCTTTAGAGCAGAGCAGCTAGGGCCTCTGTGTAGCCAACTATATGGTCACTCAGGGCTTCAAAGCGTTTTGTGGTAGACATGCAAAAGTTTCTGTAGCCTATATTCCTTAGAACAGTGTATTTGTATTTTATGTATCTACCATAAAAATGTAAATTCTCCCATGGTGATAGCGTCATATAGATTTTTTTGTTTCCTTTCAGATTAAGGCTGTAATACCTATGCAGTTTGTGTGTGTTACATACAATAAGGATGACGTTCATTTTCTTTAAGTGAATTTGGAATCTCTTCTAGCACTATTTATCAATTCCTTTAAATACACATTTACTTGGATAGCTGCATCTGATCCCCTGAGGTTTTAGTGTGTGTGTGTGGGGGGGAGTGAACCGTGGGACAGTCTTCATTCTCTTAGATCATTCAGGATTCTATTACAAAGTAGCATAAACCAGGTAGCTTATAAATAGCAGAAATTTATTGCTCACAGTTCTGGAGGCTGAGGTCATGGCACCAGCAGATGTGGTGTCTGTTGTGAGCCTGCTCTCACAATCCTGAAGTTTGCCTTCTCCCTTGTCCTTTCATAGTGTGTGCAGCAAACTGACTCTCTGATATGATGAGGACACTGATTCTATATATGAAGGTGCTACCAGGACAGTGATGTTCTACCAGAGTGCCTTGAGAGCATCTTAGGTGTGCCATGAAAAGTTTATAAGATCATTAATTAAATTGCGTTCAAAAGAAGTTTAAAGCACAGTAAGTATATTCCTTTTTTTACTCTTTTTTATTTTTTTTTTATCAACATAATTTAAGTATGCCGTAGAAGTTGAGCTACAGGATCAAGTATGTTAGAAATAAAGAAAATTAGAAAACATGGCTCACGACTGTATTATCTCCCCAAATCCTAAACCATCACCTTGAAATAAGGCTTTCAAAACATGAATTTTACAGAAACACAGAATATAACGTTTTGGCTAAGAATTATTTTTACTACCCTGTATTTTCCCTTTTCATTATTAGTTGTACATGTGTTTTTTGTTCTCTTAGTTGGTTATAATAAAGATACAAATTCATACTTCAATCACTCTGCAAATAATGCAGGAACCTTGGAAGATTGTTTTAACATTTAATCTTTTCCAACCTGCAGAGCCAACCTAATATGTACAAATCTTTGCTTTATAATTTTTGAAAGCTGTATATATAGACCAGTTGATTTAAGAATCTACTGTAAAATTTATGGGACCAAGGGAAGAATAGTTACTTATTAACCAATATTTAAAATAACAATAAGATACAAAGTACCTATGTATTTGATTATCATTCTCAGTATAAGTAATGATTTTTTCATAAGCATCTAGACATCACTGTTTTCCTTTTAGACCAAATGATCATCACTTTAGGGTTTTTAAATCAAAATTTATGTCTCCCATTGATTGCAAAGAAGGGAGAGTAAGGCTGTAATTATTTGTAATGCTTTTTCAAAATACATTAATATGAAAAATACAAATTTTCTCATCTCTTCAATTGTCTAATTCCATTTATTTATTTTAGTAAGTTTTATTGAATGTATTTAAGGTATACAATATGATGCCATTGGAATATGTATAGAGAGACAATAAAAAGATTACTAGAGTAAAGCAAATACATGCCTCCATCATTTCACATAATAAACCTTTTCTGCTTTTGTGACAGGAGCAGCTAAACTTACTTATTTAGCATGAATCCTAATTGCCATGCAATTTTATTTAATGCCGGGCTATATAATTACTCAGGCTGCCTCAGTACCCATTGTGCTGCTTGAGTGAACGTGAACCCCAGCTTCCAATTCAAACATTGTAATTCTTACCCATAGTATGGAGGAAAATGTGAGAGATACTTTCTTTTCTGGTCATGTTAAATTAGCTATTCAGAGCAATTTATAATCTAAATAAAGAACAACGCATTTTCAAACAATGTCTTGCCTTGAACTGTTTAGTTCGCATCACTGAATTCCTATAGGGAGTGAGAGCTTTTCCAATGCTGACCTCATCCCTGCCTTCCATCCTCGGCCACCAACAGAGACGATCGGGTGAGAGCAAAGAGCAGTAATCTCCGTGTTCCTCCTCTTGTAAGGCTTGAAACTAGTCATTTGCAGGCAAGACAGATCTATTGCTATCGGAATGTGAACAATAGTTCTCCAGAAAAGAGATATTCTCTGTCTGTACAACATGCACCAAATATTCACATGATTTTGACATTCCCTTCTCTCCTTTTGATAAAATCATTGACATGTTAGATCTGCCCTCTGTCACATGTGTCTCCTCTGTTCTTTTCTACATTATACATCATTTTCTTTCCCTTTGTTTGGTCTGGATATATTATTCTCACCTGTTTTTCAGCTAACAAATGTTATGTTCATCTGTATCTAATATTTTTCTTAAACCAATCCTTTGGGGTTTCAGTTTCAGCTACATTATGTGGTTCTATAATTTGCATTTGACTTTCCTTAAGTTTCTCGTTCTTTTTTAAAGTTTTTAAACTTATAGCTTAATTATTTGAAAATGACAACTATAGTTATTATAAAGTTAAAGTCTGTATCTGATTAGTGCAGTAACTGGATATCATTAGGGTCTGGTTTTCTGTTTTCTTTTGAACAAAGCATTTGTACAATTTTTTTTTTAATTCTCAGATATTATTCATTAGGAATTGTACAAATAATGAGAAACTCTGGGTAATGCTATTCCTTTTTGTTTTTTGAGGCATCTACTCTTGAATTTTTCCTATCAGAGGTTGGGATTATTTGCAGTCAGATTTAAATTCTTGAAAGAGGTCAATTTGGGGTTCACATCTTCTCCCTTTTAAAGTACATAGATCTTTGGAGTTATGAGCTGAAATCTGACTTTTTCTTTTCTTTTTCTTTTTTTTTTAATTCAGATACTCTACTCCCTGGAAGTCTATGAGCTAAATTTCTTACCCTGCTTCCAAGTTTTAGAAACTGGAGCAAGCACTGCCCATGTCTTCTTCCTCTCAGCTGCATTTTCCTGTAAAAATTAGCAAAAGGGAACAAATTATAAAATGATGCAGTGTTGCTCAAAACTTGAAAGTGACAGAACCTAACTGCCAAGAATCTTCAGCAAGTTATTGTAACAGTTTAAAATGAGCATTTAGATGTAAGTATTAATATAATGATTAAAGTAAATATTACATTCAATACTGTATTCAGATTATCCTGATATTGATGGAGTGTCATCTCAGATCCATACTTCTAATAATATTCATAAAATCCAGTCACTTCTAATAATATTCATAAAAACTTGTGAAGTAGAATTTAGACTCAAAAGACAACATTTCTTGCTTTAAACTCCCAAATAAGAAATGTTGGATGCTTTTGAACTTATATTGTGTGTGCCTGTAGTCTTGAAAATAAATGTTTTTTCCAATCTAATATGTCCTCTCACTGAATTATATATAGTCAAAGAAAATATATATTTTTCTCTATATTTGAGTTTTGAATGAGATGACATATTTATGAGTTGACACTATTTAATGCAAAATATAGGAAAGCATGCAAACCATTCATATTATTCTCAATCATTGAAAAGCTTTAGACATGCATCGTTAATTTGGTTTCTACCCTTGCTCTGTAGTTACAACAAATTTTTCCTTCTACCCGCATATTTTCATACAATTCATGTATTTAATGGTCAAACTGCTATCTGGTTCCCAGTCAATGAGAATCATGTGGCTTGCCAGTTAAGTTAAGTATGTATTTATAAATAATTTTCATTTATTGACTACCAGGAAGTCAGAACACATTTTTTTTTTCTGACGTTAGGAAAACAGAGCAAGACACTCATATATTTTCAAAATAGAATCTAAATTGATCCCCAAAAATGTTTATAAAGTTAAATTGCTCAAAAGTATCAGAAATTTTCAAATAAGACAGGGAGGCAAACAAATTTTATTTACAAATGCTTATATATGTCTATCTAGTGATAGCTGCAGGTGCTTATGATTAGATTATAAATTTACGATTTAAATTTAGAATCTTTTTTTATTATATCATGATAAAATAAAGAAATAACATTATAACAATTGTGATTGCCTTGACTGTTAATCTGTGTGATTTACTAGATTTTTGTCTCATCACTTACATTTAATTTTATGAAACAAAATTATTTTACAAAGTAGGTATATGTCAATATCTTACACATTTAGATGGTGATATTCTTTTCTCTTTAGTAATAATTTTACACATTCATTTGAGAAAAATCTCTACACATTTTCTTTAATGTTAATATTTTAGTTTCCCAAATAAACCTTTTCCTACCACTCAGTAAGCTCCCACTAACTATCTCAGATATTTTTATCAATATCCATCCATTCATTCAAACTTTAGCTCAGATATTCCTTAATCATTTCCTGACTTGGGAGATAAATGTAAGATCACAGATATTTTGTAAGAATCTGTCTTTATTATTTTGATAATAGTGTGAGATTGTCTGTCTATTTTTAGAGACGCAAATAATTTTTGGCTTCTCTCCAACCCAGAGTTCTTAATGGAATGTTTTGTATTTGGTGGACTAACCTTTTACACACATTTGAGATATAAGTACAGTTTTTTATTAGTCCCAGGACTTGCTGTCAACTCATGTGTTTCTTTGTATTTACTCATTTATTCATTTATTTATTCATTCATCTCTTTATATTTATTTATGATTTAGTATATTTTTTCAGAAATATTGACAAAGTGCATGACAAGGATTATGGTATTTGAACTTAGGGCTTAAATTATGAGTGGTATTTGGAAATGCAAAGATGTGGAGGGAACATCATGATGGAAATGCTGTGATACATATTAAAGATGGGAAAATAAATATTTTGGCTTGGCTGGAGTACACTATTGATTCCTATTGCCAATACCCAAGTTTAATAAGCATATCTCTCATCAAGGATAAAGGAATGAAACAACAATCAAATCACTGCTGCTATTGCTAATAGAAGGGCCAGTCCATCCAGCATCTCTGAGCTTAACACAGAAGCCTG
Organism: Arctocebus calabarensis; assembly: GCA_963573935.1. NCBI lineage: Eukaryota > Metazoa > Chordata > Mammalia > Primates > Lorisidae > Arctocebus > Arctocebus calabarensis. The sequence goes on from CAUYON010092864.1 coordinate 18,800, forward strand.
AGGTTTTTTCAATGGACACAAAAAAGATCAGACAACATGTGTTCAAAACATATGGTCTATACCCATGCTGACTGTGGTCAAGCAGTGAGTGAATCTAATTGGTCTGCACCGCACTCCGAAGCTGTCTTAAGCCCAAAAATCGACGAGAATGTCTCTCAAGGTTAAATAGCTAGACATATGCCATTCTTCCCCAAATGCTATTCACTTAATTTGAACATGATTTCTTTTCATTTCAATGAATGAGGCTCTTTTAGTTTAGGCGAGTAAATGAGTATGGCATGTTCAGGTAATCCTCAGTTAGACTCATTGTCCTATGTGATCAGACTCCACTTTTGTCTTGGCTAACCTTAATTTTGTGTTTCTAAGAATGTAATATGAGCAGTTCAGCCAGGTCCCAGTTTTCTAAAAGTTATTACTGACCTGCTTACTTTCTCCTAAATTCACTGATTTAGTTTCCATTTAAATTTCCTATCCCTAATATTTTTTATCTCCTTCAATACAATACAGTGTTATTCTATGTTCTCCCTCTGATAAATATTTCCATTCAACCCAAATGATGAGTTTAAAGAAGGAGAAATAAAGTTATAAATATGAATTTGGTCTTGACACGAGTGGTCACTAAAAAGCTGGTTATTTGGACCTTTTAAAAATAGGCAACGAAGAGCCCATAACTGTAGCTGAGTATTGGAGAAAAATTATTCAATAATTTCTTGAATAAAAATAACCTTCTTCCTCTCCTTCCTTCAACTGATTAGACAGGGCACAGAGGGTAAATAACCATGTCAGTGAGATAACTTTAAAGTTTGTGAAGATGAGAATTTGTGAGGGCTTGGGTTAAGGTAGTGACTGGTAACAGAATGAAGCAGACATATTTGGATATTGAAAATCACCAGAATTGAGGAGACAAGAACTTAACAAACTGAGGCATGAACAGAGCAGAATATTGGACATGAGACCAATGAAAAAAACATCCTAGGTGAGTGAAAGGTTAGCAATGCTGTTTACAAATATAGAAACTACAGATGTTTTTCAATTTAGACTTTAAAGACTATGAAGTAATTATGAGCAGGTTGTTCTCATCAGACTATAAGATATATAGAAATGAAAGCTAAAATTTAGATCCAATAGACATTTGCATTTGGCCTACACTTCTGAACTTTAATAATTTTTCCAAGGAAAAACTTCCAAAATGAAGTCAATGGTATTTTCAACATCAACAGAATCCAAAATGAACAGACATAGAGCGTAGCAGGGGAAATAGTTTCCAATTTCTCAGAAAGACTCAGAAGAACAGGGAACATGGAGAACTTGGTTTAGAAACTAGCATAGCTAATGAGAATCAGGGTGTCAGGTTGGTATTGAACTAGCAGGAAAAAAATGCAGGCCAAATGGATGCTGATGAATTATAGAGGTAAAAACTACCTGTTTGGTCAAAAGTCAGTGTAACAAGAATCTGACTGAGGCTATGGCATAGCAGTTAGAGTAGCTTTAGATGGCAATGAGAATGATTCTCCTTCTGAATACATGATGCAGTCTCTTATAAAAGCTTAGATTCTTCATAGAATTTCAACAATGAGATTTGATAAATTTCTAATATTTGTTCTCACATATCCTTTTTTACATAACAAATAATTCTAGGCTAACATTTTCATAAAATCAGCTTCAGAAGTTATTTCAATAGGATATTTTAATACTTGTGTTGATGGCAGAGAGGGATTCATCATATCAAAGAATAAGTAGAATCCTAGTCCTGGTTGGCGACTGGTATAATGTATTTTAACTTCTTAAAAACTGAATGTCCTCTGAAAACAAACTTTGAATAATAAAATTATAATGTAATATGTGCATATAAAAATTTATAAACAGTTATACTACCATGAAAATCACACAAAACATAGTCCAAAAAAAAGAAAAATGAAATACAAATAAATTTTTTAGTGATGTATGAAAAAACATTATGTTGATCCAGCATGTCTGCAGAAAGATTAAAATTACTTTTCTAATGCATGCGTTTTCAATTTTGTAATATTATTAAAAACAAAAGAAAAACCAGTCTAAAGCCATACCTATATACCAAAATTTTTCTTTTGTTTTTATTCCTCGTCCATGTTTTCCATCTCTCTTTACTTTATATTTCTTTAAAGTGTTACCAAAGATTTGAGATAAACAAAAATTAAGAAATGTAAACGCCACGTGGACAGAAACAAATGATGCCCTCCCAGAAACATCAATAAGCAAAGCAAATTGAAACTTGCACGGGTGAATCAGAAAGGATGCTGTTGACTGTGTTTCTTGGAACTGAAATAATAGACCATGACTCAGTCAATCTGAAAACTTTCATAGTGTCCTACCTATCTGGTGATCTTTTTCACCAAGAGGAAAGGAAAATTTTGTAAAAAATAGAATTTCTGAAAAAAAAATTAATGCTAAAGAACTAAAGAAATAGTATTATATGAATACATCATTTAGTTGTCAATACATTCCCAATGTATTTAATGAATGTTACTTGAAGATGCATTGTGGTTCTCAAAGATTTGTGAGGGAATTAAAAATCCATGGTGTTGGGTGCGTACAATGGCTCACGTCTACAATTCTAGCATTCTAAGTGGCTGAGGCAGGAGGATCACTTGAGCTCAGGAGTCCAAGACCAGCCCAAGTGAGAGTGAGACACCATCTTTACTAAAAATAGAAAAATTAGTCAGTTGTTGTGGGAGGCACCTGTAGTCCCAACTACTTGACGGGCTGAGGCGGGTGGATCGCTTGAGCCCAGAAGTCTGAGGTTGCTGTGAGCTAGGCTGAGTCCAAGGCACTCTAACTTGGGCAACAGAATGAGATTCTGTCTAAAAAACAATCCATAATTTATTTACGTGTTAGAAGAAAACAACATAGGCTCTGAAGTCAATTGACCTGGTATGTTGAGATGTTCTAGATTACTTAAATTAGCGAGATATTTATTTCATCATTAAATAAGAATTATTTTTTTTTATTGAATCATAGCTGTGTACACTAGTTCAATCATGGGGTACAGTGTGCGGGCTTCACCAAAGAAAATGGGAATAGAGGGGACATTTCTTAAATTGATAGAGGCCATCTACAGCAAACCCACAGCCAATATTGTATTGAATGGAGTTAAACTGAAATCATTCCCACTTAGATCAGGAACCAGGCAAGGTTGCCCATTGTC
>CAUYON010092865.1:0-11856 GCA_963573935.1 Arctocebus calabarensis
ATACAATCATGTCATCTGTGAAGAGTGAAAGTTTAATCTCTTCTGATCCTATGTGGATGCCCTTGATCGCCTTTTCTTCCCTAATTGCAATGGCTAGAACTTCCATTACAATGTTGAAGAGCAATGGAGACAATGGGCAACGATGTGGCTAATCTTACTGGAGTTAGATCATATCTCAAAGTGGTTTCAATTTGCATTTCTCTGATGATTAAATATGATGAGCATTTTTTCATGAGTTTGCAGGCCATATGCCTATTTTCTTCAGAGAAGCTACTGTTTAAGTGTCTTGCACACAAGGAAATGGGGTTGTTTGTTTTTTTTCTTATTGATTAGTTTGAGTCTCCTTGTAGATTCTAGTTACCAGACCTTTGTAGGAATCATAACCAGTGAAAATCTTCTCCCATTCCAAATACTGTCTGTTTGCTTTACTCATGGTGCTCTTGGCTGTGCAGAAACTTTTCAATTTGATGAGATCCCAGTAATATATTTTTGGCATTGCTTCAATTACTGGGGGGGGTGTCCTCCTCATAAAATATTCTCCCGGGCTGATTTCTTCAAGTGTTTTCCATACAGTCTCTTCTAAAATTTTTATAGTTTCATGTCCTAAGTTTAAATCTTTTATCCAGTCAGAATCAATTTTTGTTAATGGTGAAAGGTGAGGGTTTCTACAGGTCACCAGCCAGTTCACCCAGCACTGTTTGTTAAGTAGAAAATCTTTACCCCAGTGAATGTTTTTGATAGGCTTATGAAAGTTAAAATGATGATAAGTGGCTGGGTTCATCTCTTGGTTCTTTATTCTGTTCCATAAATCTGTCTCTATGTTTTTATGACAGTACCATGGTGTTTTGATCACTATAGATTTATAGTACATCCTGAGGTCTGGTAACCTGATACCTCCTGATTTATTTCTATTTCTGAGTAATGTATTGGCTATTCAAGATTTTTTCCTGATTCCATATAAAATGAAGCACTATTTTTTCAAGCTCTTTAAAGTATGACAATAGTGCTTTAATAGGGATTGCATTAAATCTGTAGATTGCTTTGGGTAGTATGGACATTTTAATAATGTTGATTCTTCCCAACCATGAGCATGGTATGTTTTTCCATTTCTTAACATCTTCTGCTATTTTTTTCCTCAGAGTTTTACAGTTCTTTTTATAGCAATCTTTCACATCTTTTGGTAGATAAATTCCCAGATATTTCATCTCCTTTGGCACTACTGTAAAAGGAATAAAGTCCTTGGCTATATTTTCAGTTTGATTATTGTTGGCATACATAACAGCTATTGATTTATAAGTATTGATTTTTGTATCCTGAGACACTGCTGTATTCCTTGATCATTTCTAAGAGTTTTGTAGTTGAGTCGCTGGGATTTTCCAGGTATAGGATCATACCATCTGCAAAGAGTGAGAGTTTGATCTCCTCTGACCATATTTAAATACCATCACAATGGGGATCAGGGTTTTAATGTGTGAATTTGATAGGGGACATATTTTGGTTCATAGTACATACACACATATGTATGCAGATATATATGTACACATATAATAATGTGAATCATGATAAAAATTGTTATTTTTTACTTAAATAATTTTAGCTTGAGTAATTTTCATTGTTTAAACAATGCATTAATAAAAGCATTAAGTGAAATCTGAAACAATTAAAATTACTAAAATAATGTTACCTGTATAGTTTTTTTTGTTAATATTCTATTACAATTCTTTTTCATATGAAAATCTATTTTTCATCATTGTAATTATAGTGCACAAATTACTTAAACCCATGTTTAAAAAAACTGACATTGGTGTGAGTATTTGCGTTATGATTTTAATAATTTATAATATCACAATTTGCAAGTATGTGGAATATATTTTTATTTACTCCTGGTGATAGCTGACTTTTTTTCTTACTTATGACTAGGAAATTATAATGAGTTTCATTACTTACTAGAAGTAATGAATTATGAGATTCATTACATACTGCTACAAGTAATATGAAAATACTCATATTCCCACGAGCGTTCTCTTACTTACTAGTTATATGACTACAAGTTCAGAACCTAATTATGCTTAATTTTTCTCATTCATAAAGTATATCCAAATAATACACCTATCTTTTTCTCATGGCAATTGTTAAGTCCTTATACCTTTCTCTAGTATAAAGTACATAAAACTATTAACAAATGCACATTTATAATGTTTAACTATTTAAATTTTTAGACATGAGATTAAATCAACATCAGATTATTGGAGACCTGTAAACTTAACTATCAACCAAAAGATATTGCATTACTTTTTGCAAAAGAAAAAAAACAATCCGATCTATGGAAGTTGTTTTTCTTTTTTTGATAGTACTATAGTAACAGATGAATAGACTGGGGATGGAGGACTCAACTTTCCCCATTAATGAGAAACTTCCATTGACTCAGTTGATTGCTGACAGCTGTTTTCTGAATAATTACAGAAGGCAGTGAATGGATGACCTACAGAAAATATCAATTGTGAGAAGATGTCATTTAATGCAGTAGACCATGAAGAATTTACTATATTTATTAAAAAAAATAACACTCCCAAGGCTTTATCTTTACTGATGATGAAAAAGAAAGTCTGTGTGTCTAAAACACTGACTTGCCAGACAGATGGATGTCCTATTTCAAAGTTCTCTTACAGAAGCCATGAAGAACAGCATTAGCTGACCCTCAGGGTATAATTGACTTTGCTATACAGAGCAGCAAGAGTGACCTCAATTCCACATCCATAAGTGAGTTTTATGACACGATTGGAAAATGTAAAAAGCAAAAAATGCATTAAATGCTAATAGAATCCTTAATGAAAATGTTGTAAGGATACAACATGTACCCATCCATGTACACATGTATGTATATGGATACATTTGATTGTTGCTTTGACAGAAGAAAAAAACCTTTGGCATATGACTGTTCCTGATTCACAAGTGACTAAAAACTATGAGGAAAAATATATTTTAAAATCATAGATTCATTCCCCCCCTTTTTTTTGATACTTCTAATGATCCTGAAAAATTCCCCTAACGTTTCTCTCATTGAGAAGAAAGCTTGAGTAGGTTGGATTTATGCATAATCATTTTATGGTTGAACAAAATTTTATATTCCTCTGTAACCATCCAAGAGATACTGGGATTTCTTCCATGCATATCCTAGCCTTCATTAATTTTAAGGACACCTTAAACTATGTAGATCATAGTTACTTAAGAAGAGTTCTTATGCCATAAGGACAAATAAATTTTCTATTGGATATTCAGGCACTTGATTCTATTCCAAAAATCACAGGATATGGTTTCTGAAATTCTGAGAACTGATACTAAATTGAACACATTCTACAATGTAGTGGTCTATCTTAGGACTAGTTTATGTAAACAATATTTGAGTATATTATTTATCATTTCTTCCCTGCTGGAGTTGAAGTAATAAAACAAGGCTTGAATAATACCATTTCCAGTTTAAAGAAAATCAGAAATAAAAGTAGAAATTGGGGTTAGAGTCATATCTGGTATAGTTTTAAAACTCTAGCCCCATATTCAGATAACTTGGGAAAACAATAAGGAAAATTTATTTCACATGGAGATTTTGGGTGCATAAAATGTTAAGTTTTAATGGAACCTGGGAATCATGAGTCCCACCATATTGAAAGACCATCTTTTGTATCTCCCATATTGTATTGTTATATGATCATTTATCCAACCTTTGCCTTGCTATCCTTGGCAGTTCCACGATTGGAAAGGTTGTTAGGTATGGAAGAGGGCAAACAGAAAAGCATCATCTAATTAGCATTACTGTTTTGACCCTGAAGGGGTTCTTTTTTTGTGAAAATTTCTGGGAAAACACATCGTAGAAAGGAAATTGTTATATAACCCCGATGTGTTGTGTAACCTGTTATACAAGTATAACATCCACCTGTCAATTGACCAACAGCAGGAAATAGCAGGCAAACCCACCCAGGAGAGATGCTGAACCAACTAGTGAGCACATGAAAGACTTTGCAGTCTTCTTCACTTGTGGAGAACCACCTGTCTCTCCCTCTGAGATGTACTTCAGCTTTGCTGCATGTGTGGGATTGCTTTGTATTTGTGGTCACTCCACTGCTGGCTTGACTTGGTACCAGTACTCATGCCTGACACTGGGCACTGAGGACCAGAGAACACCCAAATGGATTTCACAGGTCTGGTGGCTGGAATTGCTAATGTGGAGACAAAAAAAAAAAAAAAAAACTTCTCTGAAATGCTCACTAATTGTTCCTAGATTTTTCTCTGAATAGGAGACAATATTTGTCCCTCTTTTTCACTGAAGACCTTTTATATAGATATTTTAGGAAAACGATTACACTTTTTTCCTCAATGTTTTCTTGCTCAGGCTAAGCAAAATTACATACATAAGCTTTGTAGTCCAGCTGAGATAAAATTGCTCCTTGTCCCTTCCTATTTGTGTGATCTTATTGAAACTTTCCAAATCTTAGTCTCTGTTTCTATAAAATTATCACAAGGGGACTGACCTTATTCATCTTTAAGAATTAAATAACAAGGCTTTCAACTGTTCATAGCTACTATTTTTATTTTCTTTAACTATTCCTGTTAGTAAATGTAATGTAAATCCTACGAGCTAAAATGGAGCCAAATAAGTTTGATTTGACTTCTTTTTTGATATATTTTTGAAAAGGTTAAGTGTTTAATTTCTCTAATTTCTGGAAGTGGAGGGAGAGAGAGAGAGAGAGAGAGAGAGTTGCAGTTACGTTTCTCTTGCAACTCAGGCTCTGGCATTTTGTCTCTATCAATGTTTTACTTTCTGTTTGTGGGTTGTGGCACTTCCTTTATTGCTCCTGGAGTTAAACAAGAAATTCTCTCTTTGATTGCATGAATTCATACACATGCACACACCTATTTCAAATCACTGAACATGCAGCAACTTTAATAAAGGGTTGGGAAATCAGAAGGGCTTTACTTTGTAACACATGAACACTTAAAATTGGTTATCTGTCATTTTATTCTAAAAGATTTTTGTTTTCATTCAGCTATGTGTATTTTGCCACCTCTCTTTTCTTGCTCTTAGGAGCAAAACCATGAAAATTCCTGAAGATATTTTTTTCCCTCACTAAAATGATCTGAATCTGATTTATGAGACTTAATTGCTTAGAATTTAAGAATCTTAGTGATAGGTTTGTTTCTAATTAATAAATTCCTTTAATGGGGGAACCTATTCCTTTTAAAAGGTTTGATCACAAAATAGTAGTCCTACCAAGAGCTTTCTGTGTTGCCAATTTGAGAAGCAATGTAGCTATTTATAGAAGATCTTTAAACAAGAGCAGTTTTTACTACTTTGAAATCACTTGCAGATGTTATTCAATATCTTTGCAGTTGCCATAAGATCAAACGAAGATATAGCATTTGTTACAGCCATCTGTTTAATGTTTTTTTGAGAAACTTCATCATTCCAGTTTTTTCATGATTATTTTTGTGAGTCCACACTCCTGCAAAGGTGAATGTTTAAAACTGTTGTCTTCCTCATAAGTACCTAAGTACTTACTTCATGGGTACTTGGCATAATGTTTGCCACATGGTGGAGTTTCAATCAATGAAAGAACACAATTTTTAAAATGTGTTAGAAAATAAAAATGGCAAAAGTTACCTTTAATTTATTTTTAGATAAGGAAGCCAGGACCTTCATATTTACATGAGGTGTCAAGCTTTCAAAAACTAAAACCACAGTTTAGTTAAGGAATTTTTTGGATAGTGGTTGACATTTCTTTCTACTACTCATATTAGAATAATAACTATTAATGAAGAACAGTACTGGAGTAATGCTATCATTTTGATAAATGTAGATAGAATTTTTATAAGACCTTTCTGTTAGATTTCAACACAAAACTGCTTCTCCCCCAGTCAAAGCTCGAAGGCATATTTGCGTGAAGGTCTGAGGGAGTGAACCCTGGAGCAAGGCTGTCTGAGCTCAAATCTCGGCCCTGTTCCTTCTAAGTCATTTATTTCTGGGCAAGCTGCATGCCTACCATTTCTTCTGCACCTTGCTTAGAAAATACAGGTTATAATGCACCCACCCTCTCATGTTTTTTAATATTTCTAAAGCTCTTCAACAGCGCCCTTTCTTTCCCACTCCCTTTTCCTTCCCTCCCTGCCTCTCTTTCTCTTTTGTATTTTCTCTACTTCTCTCTCTCCACACTTTCTCTTTTCCTTTCTTTTTTTTAATGTGGTAGCCCCTCAATGGTTGCTTTTTTCTATAATAATTTTCTACTCTATTTTATATCAGGTTGACACAGGCAATTGGTTTTAATAATTTTTATTTTTGGCCTGCAAAGAGGCCTTCAGAAAGAAAATATGATGAATCTAAATAAGCAGGGAAACATAGTTAAAGTCATGCCCAGTTGAAGTTCAAGCTATTATTTAGGTTATCCTTTATTTTCTACATGGAATTCTTTTTTAAGAGTCCATGCTGAGTAGCATTGCGGTAGCCATACACTGTTATCTAGACTATTTTGTTTTTTTTCTTTTAAGATATCTTTTTTCACATTTCAACAACTCTGAAACTGGGATGCATTTAATAAATCTATAGAGCTAGTAACAGGCGTCAGACATGCATATCCTTGAGTAGTTGACATTGTTCATGTGTGCATGAATTTTGTCATAGCTGTTGATACTGTTCTCTGGGCACTAGAGTTATGTGCATTGCCAATAACACACAATTTAATTATGATTTTAAATATCTAAAATATATTAATCTATGATGTGGCATTAAAATTTAAAGTTATAGACAAAGGCAAGACACAGAGCAATGTGACCTAATTTTGATATTAATGAAGTAAATGTTCATTATTGCACGAATAACTATAATTCCAGCAAGTTTAACTGCTTTGTGGCAATTGGGTACGGAAAATGCGACTTAAAAATATGGCAAATTAAAATTCCTTTCTTTTCTTTTTCTCCTGAAGCAGGCTATGAAACATGGAGAAGTCACTACTTGACCTTCTCCCTCCTTTTCTCCCTGAAGACCCTCATGTGACAAGTGCCCTGCCCTATACTTGAAGGGAAAGGAATGTCACACAGAGAGGCTAAGAAGCACCTGATCAAACAAGGCTTGCTAAGTTCCCTGTAGTTTATTACCACTGAATCACATTCATTTGTTCTCCAATCACAGTTTTGCATGACTAGCCTTAGAAAATACAGTTTTCTTTGGGTCTTTATTTCTGAAGGTTCCCATTTCATGTAAACTTTTATTAAATAATTTTTATGCTTTTCTCTTATTAATCTGTCTTTTGTTATGGGGGTCTCAGTCATGAAACTATGATGGATGAAAGAAAGATATTACTTTTTCTCCTCTGGAAAAGTAAAAGAGTAGGCACTCACAAAAAGATAAAACCATATTTTATTACTGAAGTATTTTCAGAATGATAGTATCTTTCACCAAGTGATGAAACTAAAGAGAAGAGAAACTGTTGAAATCTTAAGATTATATTTTCTTAACATTTTCAAAACAAAGAGAGCTTGGTATGATGAAAGAACTATTTTAATAAGTATGAAATAAAAAATATTCTAAGTGAAAAATAAAATTATTTTATGGTGTAATTAGTACTATTTATTTTTTAAAAATAGTACATAAATAATGATTTATCATAAAATTAGTATCATCTTAGATTCATTGAAATAAGGTAGAATATTTTTTGTTTGGTCAATAATTGCAATGGATTTTAGCTTCTTCAAGATATCTCACTTTAGTGCTTTCAATGGGTAAGATAAGAAATGTACTGGATGCTATGTTTTTCAGGGATGCTAAAGAAAGTACCACAAACTAAGTGCCTCAAAACAACAGCAGTGTATTGACTTTACAGTTTTGAAGGCTAGAAGCCCCAAATCAAGGTGAAATCAGGGACATGATCCCTTGAAACCTATACAAGAGAAAGCCTCTTTGCCTGTTCCTAGCTTCTCATGGTCACTAATTATTGGTATTAATTACTATATTTAATTTATAATTAATTATTGGTATTCATAGGCTTGTAGTAAGGAGTTCTGACAATTTCATGAACTTGTCACCATGCTCTTGCATTGGTGGCCCTGTACAGACAGCTGAGTAAGGGTTCATAACCTTGGTACATCAGTGTCTCACAGCTGTATTCTTATCAATGTGTGGTAGAGTCCACTATTGTTGTTGCATGTTTTTGTGTGCTGTCATAAGAATGTCAGAGCTTGAATTAGAGCAATAAACAAATATTTGTGAATTTCTTGTTAAGCTTGGCCAGAGTGGAAGTGAAATCAGGGACATGTTAGTCCAAGTTTATGGGGATAATGCCATGAAGAAAACAACAGTGTACAAATAAATTAAACATTTTTCTGAGGGGAGAGAAAGTGCCATTGATGAAGAGAGGGTGGGGTGGCCAGTAACAATCACAACTGAGGAAACATCAAAAAAATTTATTGAATTGTGGATCAAAATCATTGGCTGTGAGGAGCATAGAAAACAGTTTTGCATGACTAGCCTTAGAAAATACAGTTCAATAAACTGTATTAATGCCTCTCTTGTCTCACGGCATTCTCCTGTGTCTATCTCCTATCATGGTCATTACCTTTTCTTGTAAGAACACCAGTCATATTATACAGATATACCTAGAGAATTATGAGATTCAAAGTCAATATTAGAATCCACACACTTTCTCTGCATCCAGAATATTTCTGGAAGTTCTAGTTACGCTAACTTAATAAAATAAACATCAATAGAGAAACAGGAAAATCTTAACTGAAATTTTTGGCCAACCACTCGCAGCTCTTGCATCATGAAAACGCACCAACTCATAAGGCATTACGAGAGAGTTTTTAGCCAATAAACAAGTAACTGTATTTCAACAACCTCCTCATTTGTCTGATATGAACCCCAGTGACTTTTTTCTTAAGGAAGACATTTTGATGATATTTAGGACATCAAGGGTAATATGAAAATAGCTTTGATGGCATTCCAGAAGAAGAGTTCCAAATTGCTTTGAAAGGTTGACTAGGTGCTGATGACATAGTTTCCCAAAGAGGAAGATGTGACCAGGTGTGGTGGCACATGCCTGTAATTCCAGCACTCTGGGAGGCCAAGGCAAGTGGATTGCCTGAGCTCACATGTTAGAGACCACCCTGAGCCAGAGCAAGACCCCATCTCTAAAAATAGCTGGGCATTGAGGAATGTGTCTGTAGTCCCAGTGGCTTGGGAGGCTGAGGCAAGAGAATGGCTTGAGCCCAAGGGTTTGAGGTTGCTGTGAGCTATGATGCCACAGTTCTTTACTGAGGGTGAAAAAACAAGACTCTATCTGAAAAACAAAAACACCCGTGGCTCAAAGGAGTCGGGCGCTGGCCCCATATACTGGCAGAGCCATATTACCTGGCCTTGGCCAAGAAAAAAAGATAATAATAAATAAATAATAAATAAAAAAAGAGAAAGGTGACTGTAGTGATATTCTGCAACGAGGTATGTAGCACTTTTTCTTGGATGTGTTTGTGAACTTAATTGTCAGACCTCATATATCACTCTGGTCTTTGCCTCTCTTGTCTCACGACATTCTCCTTCTTTGTCTATCTCCTATCATGGTCATTACCTTTTCTTGTAAGAACACCAGTCATATTACACAGATATACCTAGAGAATTATGAGAGATTCAAAGTCAATATTAGAATCCACATGCTTTCTCTGCATCCAGAATATTTCTGGAAGTTCTAGTCACTTTAACGTCAAACTAAGCCAATATATAAAAAAATGAACAGATGGGGGAGGAGCCAAGATGGTGATCTGTAGCCAGCTTTCCGCAGAGGTTCCTGTCCAGAAGGAAAGTTAAAGGACAGAAACTCAGCAAGAAAGCTGATGGTTTGGATCTGAGCCAAAAGAAAAGGTCGAAGACTGCACATCAACCCTGCTGGGGTGACCTGAGACCACAAGGACACAAACAAAAAGGTACAGAGCACATCACCAAGCAGATGGGAGTCCCCTCCCCCATGAGAGAGGTTCGCAGTATACTCCATACCTCCATACAAACAAGTGAGCAGAGTTCAGATGTTCTCCCACTCTACTCCACAGGAGAGACCCTCTAAAAACCAGACCTCCTTCCCCTACTAGGGTGCCGCAGCACTCTCCAGCCAGGCATAAAACTGTATATACTCTCTACCTGCAAGTTGGAGTTTCTGGTATTTCCCTCCACTCTCACCCCGAGGTCTGGGGGACTGTTCCCCACAGAGTCCAGATTCTTGGAGACTTTCTTGAGGGGTGTGGATGGGCACAGACTATTGTTGAACTGTGCTGGTTTTCTGGCTTGGAGTGGAGACAGGAGAGTGAGCCGAGAAACCTGGCTGGTGGGAAGGTCTCCTGAGGCACGAGACAAGACCAGCTCCGAGAACAATAGCTGGAGAGCTGCACCCCTGGGGATGTTTTGAGGTGACACTCCCAGTCTTCTGGGTGGCCAGGGGAGGTGGGTGGCTTCTCCAGTGCTGGCAGAACAGACGGGAACCAAGGCACATGAAGGATTTGCCTGAGGTGGTACCGGCTGGGACAGAGCGCAGGGAGGGGCTGCTTTGCTTAACCTGGCCCTCAGGGGATGAAAGCTGAGACAAAGGGCTAGAACTCACAGACTGAGTAAACCCCATGTGCAGCCCCAGTATGATCAGGGAAAATAGCTTTGACAGAAATAAATTCTGCGAACTTGTTCTGTTCCAGCAGCAACATTAATCAGGGATAGGGCTGGAACTGAGTGAATCGCCCCAGCCCCTGTTAAGTACTCAGGTTGTCAGGCCTCACCTCCCCCTGCCAAACAGTGACAGGGAGTAGAGGACTGGTTGTGGAACCACAGACCTCACTGTGACCCAGGCAGGTGCAAACCTCTGGAGCATCTGCTCACTGGAGGAAACTGGATCACAAATGTTACCACTGACTGGGTGTGACAGAGGGGCAAGGTGGGGAAGGAGGCAACAACCTTCCCAGACTAATTTACTTGCCAGGGGGATGCCCTCCTGAGCTCACAGAGCATCGAAGTGAATTATACAAGAGCTTCCAAAGGATCCCTGCTATCTAGTTGCCAGAGACTTTTTTAGCTCTTCCATTTGAGATCAGTGCTAGCTAGGACAATTGATTAGGACCTCTTCAGTTGGGCTAATCACCCAAGGATTTTCCAAAGTGGTACCCTGGGTGTGTGGTAGTGGGAAGGTTTGATTTGGCTTTTTCAATCATTGCCTGTGGGGGGTGCGGCGACTTAAGTCTGGTATTCCTTCACAGCTCAGATTTCAATCCAGAGTAACAGATTCTCTAGGGTAAGACAAAGACCACCTGAAAATAAGACAGAGCCACTTAACCCCACCACACCAAGAAGGTCCTCAGTTTCGCAAGCAGTGGCAAAACTCTAGGGGAAAAGGTACAGATGCCAGTCCAAGCTTTTAAGCAAAGAACTGGTCAATCACTACTCCTAGAACTCCCAGCCCAAATGGTCCATATCTACTCACCTAGCCAAACGGTGTAAAATTAATCATGGGGTGGAATCAATGGAAAAGCTCTGGAAATATGAACAACCAGACTAGGTGAATACCCCCCAGGAATAATCTGGCAGACACAAGTGAGGATCCTATCCATAAGCAGATGGCTGAAATGTCAGAAATTGAATTCAGAATTTGGATTGCAAACAAGATCAATAAAATAGAGGAAAAGTTGGATTTAGAAATTCGAGGTGCATTTCAAAAATTGTCTCAAGAAGTCAAGGAATTCAAAGACCAAATGACCAAAGATTTGGACACATTGAGACAAGAAATTGCAGCCCTCAAAGATCTGAGAAACAAAGTAGAATCCCTCAGCAACAGAATGGAGCAA
>CAUYON010092869.1:0-17375 GCA_963573935.1 Arctocebus calabarensis
CAAGAAACTGTATTCTTAGGTTTTTGGAAACTTTACGATGTTTCAAACTGAGTACCAACTGTAAGCGTGTTTTATTTGAAACATTTGCTTTCGATCTAAGAGGTGTAGTTTTTTCCTTAATTTCCACGTACTTCTCTTACATGTACACACACATTTCATTTTTATTTTTTAAGAGGCATGTCTAGATCTGTCACCCAGGCTGGAGAGCAGTGGCCCCATCATTGCTCACTGTAACCTTCAATTCCTGAGCTCAAGCAATCCTCCTGCTGCAGCCTTTCCGAGTACTAGGATTATAGGCATGAGCCACCACATCTGGCACAGGGACTTCTAAAAACTTTATCTAATTGTGCTTTTTATCTCTTGATTCATGTATTTATTTAGTACAAGCGACATTTATAAAGTATTTATTTGCCTTTTTTTCTTTCAATGCAACTTAAAAAAAAAAAAAATGATTAAAAAGTATAAGAATTCCAGGGCGGCTCCTGTGGCTCAAGGAGTAGGGTGCCAGCCCCATATACTGGGAGTGGCAGGTTCGAGCCTTGACCCAGCCAAAAACTGCAAAAAAACAAAAACAAGAAGTATAAGAATTCCAGAAGCACTTAGCAGTCCAGATGTGGAACTGTGCCAAGTTCCTACCGCCTTGCTCTGGAGATGTGATGGCAAATGTATTATCATAAATCTGCTTAGAATATTCCTCACAGGAGACTGCAAAGTTCAAAACATCCTGGAAAAAATAAAGGTTTAGGCATGGATTGATTGGCTAAACTTGCTAAAAAGGGAGTTAGGATTTTAAAAGTGCCAGGTACAGTGTTCTCTTGTTTGACAGTAGAATAGTTAAGCCACATGGAGGTTTGTCTTGGTGAATTGGGAAGAGGCCATAAATGTCTATAAAGCCACCTTTGATTTATCCAGCAATTCTGGAGTGGGTATTCATTAGGGTATGTCAGTTCTTTATTCACCATAGGAAATAAAATCATAGTTGTGCCTACAGATCCCTGGAAGCAATCAAGTAAAAATTCTAGTGTTATCCTAGAAATGTTCTGTTAATATATCAAACAGGAGAAAACTTAAGGATGTTTAAATGAATTCTTCACATTCCATCAACAAATTTTGATACCTAAAGATACGATTGTTATGTCATCTACCCTTGGGATCTCATAACTTCTTGGTATAATTAGCAGTTGAAGTAATCTTTATTACGTATTAGAAACATATTCATAAAAATTAAAGGAATTGCATTAACTTTTGAAAGATGCTGGTTTGTTTTGGCAGTAAATTACTGACTCAGAATCAAATACTAAGATACACAGGAGGAAAACAGTTCATTCAATTGAAGAGGCGTTCTATTACAATTATTTTCAAGATTTTTCTCTATAATGTTATATATCAGTGTTTCACTGTTGTTTTGTATTTTCGGTAAAGTTATCTGTATTTTGTTTCCTAGGCAGCAACTCTGAAATCTTTGGTAGAATTGATTCCTGAATTGACTGAAGAGAATGTAGTGTATACCTCCCTCATGAAAAGCTACGGTAATAAGTTTAATGTGACTGTATGATTTAAGTGATTTCAATATTTATAGTATAGTTAACTAAGTCTTAGTCTGTATCTCAAAGGCAATAATTATAAATATCAGATAATTCCTTACAATATAAATAATTTACTTACAGTAGAACTTCCATAGCTAACCACCTTCCTACACTGACCACCTCAAGTTGACTTAATTTTCATAGACTGGACATGTATGTATCAGTATAGGCCTAGTTCCTTATGTTGCCCAGTTTGTTATAGTCTCTTGAGTAGTCAACTTACAAAGGTTCTGCTGTATAAGAAAAACATGGGCCAGGCACAATGGCTTATGCCTGCAATCTCAGCGCTTTCAGAGGACAAGACAGGAAGATTGCTTGAGCCTTGGAGTTCAAGACCATCCTGAGCATCATAATGAGATCCCCATCTCTACAAAAAATAAAAACGGGCTGAGCATGGTGGCACATGCCTGTAGTCCTGGCTGCTCAGGAGGCTGAGGTGGGAGGATCGCTGAAGCCCAGGAGTTTGAGGCTGCAGTGGGATATGATCACATCATGACTGCTGCTCTCTAGCATGGGTGACAGCTAGGCTCTGTCTCTTAAAAAGAATGAAGGAAATATATGAAAGCATTCATACACTTTTAACATTCAAAATATGACTGAATTTCTTCATAGCAGTCTAGGTATATTGAGTATGATCTCAGGCTCCTGGGAAGACCCATAAGTCCTCTTATTTATAAGATTTACTTATTAGAAGCTAATTGAGTCTCCCAAGGGCCCGCCGCTTGAAATGTGTTATAAAATAGGCAAATATTTGAGACTCCCACTTGAATTGCCTTCTTTTCCTTCAGTGCTTGGACTACCTACTCCTTTGAAGTAAACTCCTTAATTAGAAAGTAACCCCGAGTTTTTCTTTAAGTCCCAGTTGGAATTCTGGTCTTTTAACTAGTTTGTTCCCTGATTGTCAATCACATATGAAAGGAAACCAGTCTAAAGTTTTCCTCAGTAATCAAGATAAATGTCAGCATTTAGGTCATGATCTCCTGTCCCTCCACCATCTACTGATTGCTCATTGCAGGAATGGGGTAAATAAGGAATTGTGTCATTGATTTTATTTTTGGCAAGACAAAAGACTCAGGAATCTGTAAGTTTTGGTTCTCTATGTTTCTACCCTTATGAAGGAAGCATGGTGCTATTTCAGATGGAGCTATAATCACAAAACTTCCCCAAATAACTAAATATAGTATATATAAGATACACTGTATTTGAAATAATAAGGCAGAAAGTGAGTCACATGAATTTTTGCTTTCCAAGTGTATGTGTAAGTTGTGTTTACACTATATTGTAGTCTGTTAAGTGTGTGATAACATTATGTTTAAAAAATGTGCATACCTTAATTTAAAAATACTATATTGCTTACAAATGTCAATGATCATCTGACCCTTCAGAAAGTCAGGATCTTTTTACTGTTGGAGGTTCTTGCCTGGATGTTGATGCTGCTAACTGATGAGGGTACTGGTTGCTACAGATTCAGTTTATAGCAGCAATTTCTTAAAATAAAGACGACACGAAGTTTGCTGCATTGATGAACTCTTCCCTTCATGAACGATTTCTCTGTAGTATGCAGTGCCGTTGGGTAGCATTTTACTCTCAGAATTGGGCTCATCTTCTCACATTCTTCCACTTCTTTATCAGCTAAGTTTACTTAATGTTCTGAATCTTTTGTTATCATCTCAACAATGCATCTTCACCAGAAGTACATTCTATCTCAAGAACCACTTTTCTTGGGTGATGCTCAGTGAGTAGGGTGCCGGCCCCAAATACCGAGGGTGGTGGGTTCAAACCTGGCCCCAGCCAAACTGCAATAAAAAATAGCCAGGCCTTGTGGCAGGCACCTGTAGTCCCAGCTACTCAGGAGGATGAGGCAAGAGAATCGCCTAAGCCCAGGAGCTGGAGGTTGCTGTGAGCTGTGTGATGTCATGGCACTCTACAGAGGGCGATAAAGTGCAACAAAAAGAACCACTTTTCTGTGCTCAAGCATAAAAAGCAACTCCTCATCTTTTTTGTCATAAGATTGCAGTAGTTAGTCACACCTTTAGGCTCCATTTGAAATTCTAGTCCTCCTGCTGTTTCCACCATTTTATTTCCTCCACTGAAGTCTCACTCCTTAAAGACATGCCTAAGGGTTGGATTCAAGTTCTTCTGAACTCTATTAGTGTTGACATTTTAACCTCCTCCCGTGAATCACACACATTCTTAATGGAATCGAGAATGGTGAATCCTTTCCAGAAGGTTCTCAATTTACTGTGCCCAGATCCATCAGAGAAATCACTAGGTGTGATATCTGTAGCCTTTACAAAATCTGTTTCTTCAGTAATAAGATTGAAAATTATACCTTGATCCATTGGCTGTAGAATACATATTATGTTAGCAGGCATTTAAACCACATTAACCTCCTGGTGCATCTCTGTCAGAGTTCTTGGGCAACCAGGTGCATTGTCAATGAGCAGTAATATTTTGAAAGGAATCCTTTCTGAACAGTAAGTCTCAACAGTGGGCTTAAAAGGTTCAGTAAATCATGCTTTATAAAATTGAAGGAAATTGAGGCCTTATTCTTGGTAAGGCTTAGATGTAGGAGAATATTATGGCTAGTTTTATCTTCTTCCCAGACACTAAAACACATTAGCAATGAAGCTGTTTTACTTTCTTACTATTTGTGTGTTCACGGGAGTAGCACTTTTAATTGCCTTCAAGAACTTTTTCTTTGTAGTCACAGCATGGCTTAACAGTTTGGCACAAGAGGCCTAGCTCTTAGCCTATCTTGACTTTTGACATGCGTTTTTCATGCGTTTTTCACTAAGAGTCATCATTTGTAGCTTTTGATTTAAAGCAAGAGACTTTGACTTCCTTTTCCTTGAACACTTAGAAGCCCACCCTCTTCAGCCCCCTGAGTAGCTTGGACTATAGGCATGTGCTATCACGCGAAGCTAATTTTTTTGTAGCAATCAGGTCTCACTACGTTTCCTAGGCTGGGCCGCAAGGGATTCTCCAGCCTTAGCCTCCTTACAGATGTGATTTTTGGTCATCTGGCTAACTATATTCTCCATATTTGCTTACTTTACAATAATAAAACATAATAAAGGCCTGTTTGGTGTGTTGTTTAGCTGCTGATACTGATGTTGGTGTGGATTTCCACGTAATTTTCATGCCCTTACACAATAGTCCCCGAGTTTTAGCTTGATTTCAGAGTGTGGTTTTAAGCAGAAGAAAATTGAATGTTGTGTATTACTTAATGATTAAGGGCTTCAGTTTGTGGTCACTTTAACTATGATAAGTCTTCAAAATAGCCTATATACATGGTACAATTAATATTATCTTAAAGGCCTTTAAATATAGCCATATATGCTATTTTCCTTCTCCTGAGGAAGAGGAGAGACTGAGGCTGAATGAGGGGTGTGGAAAAGGAGCAAGGGAGTTGGTAGATCTGAGAGTGGCTTTTCACTGAAGGTAGGTGAGTATTTGTTTGCCATCCAGGATCCCGGAGTGGCTAAGTGTTTGGATGAGCAGAAAAAGATAGGTTGTTATCTGTGATTAATAATCTTTTTTCCTCTTTAACTTTGTCAGTCCTGGGTAAAGATGTCACATCTGCTAAAGTGCTATACGAACATTTGACTGCAAAGAATATAAAATTGAATGATCTGTTTCTAAAGCGTTACGCAGTGTTGCTGAAGGATGCTGGAGAGCCTCTCCCTTTCACTGAGCCCCCTGTGAGTATTTCTTAATTAAGGGGGAAAAATGCCTCTACAGATTTATGTATGCTTCATAACAATGTTGAAAAAAATAAGTTGGAGACTTAATTACATGAGGATTAGATCTTTGTGAAGAATCCCCCAGGGAGGGCTAGAGGGACTGAGCAGCCTCGGCTGTGGCTATGGGAGAACATCGCTCTCTGAGGCTGAGGTTTCAAATACAAGATCTATCTCAGACCTTCAGCTATAGGTATGAATTTATCAAATGTCCTCAAGGATGTCCTCTCATCATGTCAACTTGAAACAGGATTTAATGGCCTGTATTGCAGTAGCCAAGCTTAGGATGTCGCTGTTAATTACTTATTCATTTTAAATAATTTTTTATTTCTTTGTGTAGGAAATTTTGTTTTTCTTTAATACAAGAAATCACATATGCAAAGTTCCTTTTTATTGTGTCATTGAAATGAAAGTCACTGCCCCATGTTTATTTGAAACGCTGCACCCTTCCACAGGTGTTAAATACCTGCACGCACACGTGTACATGCACCCAGCAGATTCTTGCGGCTCGCTTTAACCCTGAACTTGGAGCCATTAACTTGTAATTTCATGAAACAAGAAAGTTTGGGGGCAGCGTCTATAATGGGCCCAGCGGTTGTAGCTACCATTGTGTGATTTTTCAGTTTGTACCATCACCTCTTACTGGTAACTTTATCTGTCACTTCCCTTCTCTTCCTCTTTCTCCTTAACAGGAAAGCTTTGCATTTTATGCAGGCCAGCTAAAAGGATCGAAGGAAATCTCTTCATGAAATAAGCAGGCACCTTTTTGTTTTGTGTGTATTGTGATTCTTTGTCTACATGTTATGTTTAAATGTGTTTGAGAGAAAAAATAAATAATAAAGAACTTTGTTTATATACTTTTGTCACCTGTGTTGAACATCTTATTGACAATATTTGTATATACTTGGTTATTGGACTTTTTTGTTTCTTTCTATGACATAAATGTATAGCATTTTCTTTCTTTGTGGCAATGGGGGTCTCACTTGTTGCCCAGGCTGATTTCAAACTTTCAACCTCATCGTCCCAAAGTGCTGGGATTATAGGTGGGAGCCACAGTGCACAGCCCTTTAATGCTTGTGTTATATGAAACTGTATTTTTTTCAGAGTTCTTCCCCCAATTGACTCTTTAGTTTCTCTGCTCTATTTTGTTTATTATTTTCATTAAAATGTTATTCCTTTATTTAAGACTTGCTTGTTAGTGCTGAACTTAAAAATTTTTGAACTAGAAAAATAAATGATGCTCATTGAGCTTTCTAATCCCTAATGTTCAGTTATATAACAGTCTCTTACATGTGTGAACTCCTGCATAATTTTCAAATTTTGTAAAACATGGGCACCAAGAGTAATCCAATCTAGTCATCGTCGTTTTTCATTAAGAAGCAGAGACCCAAAGAGACTGCGATTCACCCTCGGTCAGGACACTGTTGGCGATGTCCGGGGTTGCGCAGCGTCTTGCCCTTCCCTCCCTTTGGCCTTGCTGGCTTCTGTGCGTCTGCTCGTGGAAATCCCTGCAGTTGAGTCTTGATTGTGACCGAGGAAGCAGAGCAATGCATTTCCTCTTCTTGGTTTCAGGGCTTTGTCAGCACAAGGTCTATTGTACTCAAGGCTTGTTACTTATGTCTTGATAATATGTGATTTCATATATGAGGGGATGTAATCTTGGTTTGTATTGAATTTTTGAAAACTAAAAGTTATCCCCATATTGGCTGTCATACCTGTTAATATCTACAATGTATGTGATTACTTTAAAGAAATAATTTAACATAGTTAAGGCAGTTTACCATTATTAAGATATCTTAATATGGAATATTAACCTATTTGGGAATATTCTTTGCCCATTTAAGTATGGCAACTGCCTACTGTTCTGGTTTCTGCTCATTACATCAAGGGGAAGTCTTGCCTGGGGAGCAGGCAGGCCTCTGGCCCACAAGGCTGTCCATCCTTCTTTGGGGGACCAGCTCTTCTGTATTTAGTGCCTGTCTGCAGATGGCGAGAGAAGAAGGGTTGATGAAGGGAAGCCAAGAAGTCAAAGCCCTCATAGTCGTGATATGAGCCAGGCTTTACTTTAACTATCGTTTGTAGAGTCAGACTTCAGGAGCAGGAGGCTCAGCCAGCTCCGTGTCCCAGCCGAGGACGCAGGATGCTTCCCTTTGTGTGCTCCCAGGTGCAGGACTTGTACATGTTACAGTTTTGCTGTTGTCTGATTTGCCAGGAGCCTCACCCTTGTGCACCTGTCTTTAGTGATCACACTGAAGCAGGCCTCATTTTTTACAGTCATTGCTAATCACAAGTTAAGTGAGCTAAGTTTTATTGGCATTCATTAAAATAGGTCTCTAAGGTGAGGTATAATTTGGGCTTCATAGTCATCCTTGGGGGAAACTGGAAGTCCAGTCTAATTTGCTTGAAGTGACTCCAAGCAGGCCCTGTATGTAGACTCAAAATGTGGATGTGGTACAGAGGAAATTGCCAAAACCCCCTCGTCTAGATTCTGAACAGCAGGCAGGGCCATTAAAATGTGTTAACAAAGGACTTTATGGGGCCGCGCCTAGGGCTCAGGGGAGTAGGGCGCTGGCCCCATATGTCGGAGGTGTTGGGTTTCAACCCATCCCCGGCCAAAAACTGCAAAACAGAAAAAAAATAGTCAATGTTTGTAGCACTGTATTGGTTTTCCTTATGAATATAAATATTTGAAGTGTAATAATTATATATTCTAGGTGATCTTATGAATGCTTTCTAAATTATAGCTAATTGAAATAAAAGAAATACACAGTAAATAAGATTGTAGAAATTCTCTATAGTATGTGTAGACTCATAAGCAAACAGCTAATTCTGAAAAGTAAATTGTGTCATTGTAAACTTGGGGAAAGAATAATATTTTATATATAATTAATGTTTATTATTTGAACCTAATATAATTTTAAGGTGAAATGCTTTGAATAAAGTGTACTCCAGATCTCTGTGGGCTACATCCTTTTCATGTCATCAAATGTTTGCACGAGTGCTCGAAGCCATTCCAAAGGACTTCAGTTTTAAAAATTTTGAAGTGTGTAGTGACCTCTGTTGTGGCCAGAATCTCCTTGTTAAATGGCTTATAGTTTGTAGAGAGCCGGTGAAGTCACTGCTTATCTGTTTTAAGGGCTAGCAGGCATCTGAGATTGGGGGAGCAAAGTTGGCAAGAATTAGAGTTTGAGTGTGTGTTTAATCGGCACTAAATGGGAGGAGTTTGTCTCGCACTGCATGGCAGACGGTGTTTCCCATCTCTGTAGATGGCTGGGATCCGCCACTCCACACACAGCCTGTCTTCAGCTCACTGAGGTCACCATCAATACTTTGCTACTTTCCTGAGCCCATCCCCCGACCTAGCATATTGTTCCCTCTCCAGGGTCCCATAACCACTCAGCACAGCTGGTGTCAGAGATGGACTCTTGAAGGACTGGGCCTGCATCCCCCGACCTAGCGGGATCCCAGTTGCAGGCTCACGCAATCAAGTCCTCTGGTGGTGAGTTCCGTGTGCTTAACACTGTGCACCTGCTGCGGGGTATCAGGCCCCGCTTTTGACTGATACTTAATGGAGAGGAAACAGACTTACAGAAGTGAATCTGCCCAGAGCCACAGTGATGAATAACATGGCTAGGATTCTGACTCAGGTCATTTACTCCCAATCAGAATACAAGACCCAGACAAAGCAGGAAAAAGTCAGTTAAAAGTCACTGGAATCTAAACTGTAGGAATATTTTATTTATTTATTTGTTTTGAGACAGAGTCTCACTTTGTCACCCTCAGTAGAGTGCTGTGGCTTCACAGCTCACACCAACCTCAAACTCTTGGGCTCAAGCGATTCTCTTGCCTCAGCCTCCCAAGTAGCTGGGACTACAGGCGCCTGTCAGAACTCCTGGCTTGTTGGGCGGCGCCTGTGGCTCAAAGGAGTAAGGCGCCGGGCAAGCCCCATATGCCAGAGGTGGTGGGTTCAAAAACCACACACACACACACAATGCCTGGCTTGTTTTAGAGACTGGGTCTTGCTCTTGCTCAGGCAGGTCTCAAATTCGTGAGCTCAGGCAATCCACCTTGGCCTCCCAAGTGCTAGGATTACAGGTATGAGTCACTGCACCTGGCAGAATATTTTATTTAAAAAAAACCAAAACTTTAATACCAGTGTTCCCAGTTTCTGGATACCTTATACTGTACAGATTTTTTTTTCTCATTTAATTAAATTACAGTCCCTGGCATAATCCCTGAGTTTACACGTTCTCATAAATTATTAAGCAAGCTTTAGCTTATAAATTGTTCTTCCCAGTACAATTTATTTTTCAAATCTGCACTGTGTGTATTCCACATACTTTTTCTCATCTACTTGAGCGCAGTTTTCATATACTTGTCCCGATAAACCAATATTTGTAGAATTTCTGTAAGTGAAAGTGAAGTATGACCGAACTAATAGCTGCAGGGGGTACAAAAATCACAGTAATTTGTCGTTTTGCAGGCATGGGAGTGTTTCCATGAGAAATGTATCCTGCTTTCAGGCCGGTGGACTTTACAATGGCTGCATTAGCAATTCGAAAATAGGCACTTACCTTTTTCTCTATTGCATGAAGGGGAAGAAAGAAAATCAGGTCCTGGTAGAGCAAAAGCATTTAACCCGCTTCAGACACACTGCTCTGGCACATTTGTTTGGACAATGATTGGCTGCAAGATCCATCCTTAGTTTTCGAAAATAGCATCTTCACCAGCTGGGCCCCTGAAAGAGCACTTGCTGTGAAGTTGTCATTATGGACGTGTTTTTGTCTGTTCCCTTGGGAGCTCTCCCAGCCCTCTGCAGAGCTGCCAGTGAGAGTCCAGTAGGTGCCCAGTGAGCGCCATTAACTGTATCAATGGGCTCGGCCTCCTTTCCTTCCCTTTTGCCAAGGGATGCTCTTTCTGGGATGTGTGGTTTGTGTCCATTGGAGCGATGTGCTGGTCTTCACACATGATTTCCAGCTGTTAACTCGGCGTAGCTCAGAGGTACGGCATTGGGCTTGAGTTCTTCCGAACCCGGGAGCACTCATAAAAACATTTTCAAATTCACTGTCAGGAGAAAGAGGAGGCCTCTCAAATGTGTTATTAAAAGACAACTCGAACTGGACTCAAGCACAGTGGAAGATTCTGTGCAATAGTGGAATCAAGAAAAATAAAGAGCTTTTAGCCGGGCAGTGAGGCGGGCGCCTATAGTCCCAGCTACTCGGGAGGCTGAGACAGGAAAATCACCTAAGCCCAGGAGTTGGAGGGTTGCTGTGAGCTGTGTGATGCCATGGCACTCTGCCGAGGGCAATAAAGTGAGACTCTGTCTCTACAAAAAAATAAAGAGCTTTGTTGTTAGCTTGGGACAATAGAGCTTATTAATGGTTTGGGGAAACACAAATACATAGTCTGACAGAAGGCAGTCACACAAATGATAAATGTGAGCGCTATTACCGAGAAAGAAGAGAAGTATTACTGAGTTGTTACGTGTTTGAAAATTTCACTGCTTAAACATTGTTATAAATATTAGCTGCTAACCCCATGTGCATTGCTGTGCTGAGCTGTGCTCCATCTGCCTGCCGGCCTCCCTTGCCCACTCCTCAGGCACAGCCCATGTAACGTGGACAAGGACTGCTCTATACTCAGCTACTTTAATGAAGACCCAATCGTTACCAAGTACGGATGACATAACTTGAGATTTGAATTACCTGGTTCAGACTACAGTAGAACCACTGTAAGTTGACCATGCAAGGGACTGTCACGAACTAGTCAACATACGGGGATGGACAACATAAGGAACCAGGCCTGCCGTACTATTATGTACATGTGGCTCATGTCCAGACTATGAAAATTAGGTCGATTGAAGGAGGTGGTCAACTATGGAGGCTCTACTGTATTTGCAAATAAGGATGTTTGTTGCCTTACAGGAATGGGCATTAGATAATGTTTTCCAAATAAGCACAGGTCAACCAACAAAATGTTCATCCCTTTCCTTGTATTCCAGTCCCTTGCTCACCTCATCCAAGTCTGAAGCTCCAGACACCTGAACAAGTCAGGCCCAAAGCAAAGTGGTTTGCAGGCTGTGCTGAGGTCCTCTCCTAAGTGACTACTTTCAGTCTCAGTAGAACCCTTGGCCCCAGGATTGTTAACACTTGAATTTGACATTTGAGATCAAGTCAAGAACTGAAGAAAAGAAAACAAAAGCAAGTGTGAGATCTAAATCTGTAGGCTGGCTTAACCCAGGACAAGATTACATCTATTATACTCTGTAATGGGAATAAGGGCAGTTTTTAAAAACTCACATCAGGAAGTATTTGAGTGAACATAGGTAATTGTCCTCTGTTTAATTAAAATTCTCCGTCAATAGCATAACTTGAAATTGGAGGGCTTAAAATGCAAATTTCAGAACCTTTACCTTTTGATCCAGGGTCTGCAAACTACAGCCTCAGGCTAAATCCAACAAGCTGCCTGCTTTTGTAAATAATATTTTATTGGAACGCAGTAACACCACTCTGACTTTACAGTTGTCTGCAGCTGCTTTTACACCACAATAGCAGAGTTAAGTAAATTGGACAGAACCTGTAAGGCCTGCAAAGTTTAAAATGTTTACTGTCTGACTTTTAGTAGGAAAGATTGCAATCCATGCATCTGATGACTACAAATAAGCAAATCCCTATCCCGCAATGCAGAGTGGGATTCCTTGAACTACATGCATGCTTTTGGAACCCCTAACCTCACACACCTTGGAGAACGTTTTTAATCAAATAGACCTGTGGAATCAGAATCTCTGGGGGGCAGGGGTCCACAATGGCCTTTGTTAAAGCTCTTGTGTGGGCAGCCAGGGTGGAGAACCATTATTCCAGAGAAAATAGGCAGGTGCTGGTGGGGAGGTACCAGTGGATCAAGGAATAGGGCACCAGCCCCATACACCAGGGGTGGTGGGTTCAAGCCTGGCCTCGGCCAGAACTGCAAAAAAAGAAAAGAAAAGGCAGGTGCTGGAGGTTCACCATCTCTTCTGCCTTTGCCTCTTGCCCCTTACCAGCAGCCCAGCACACAGAGCCCACTGAAGCCATTTGCGGACTGAGTGGTGAGCTCACAAAGGCTGGTGATGTATCGTAATGGCTATCAACCTCATTACACATTAGAATCCTTTGGGGAGTTAAAATATATGTATATATCAGCATCCTCTTTCTCCTGCCCCCTGCATTCAGGCCCAATGCTATTAGGTGACCACAGTGGGCAGGAGGGAGCTGTGCTGGGCCAGAGCCTAGTGAGGGGGCAGCATGGGAGTTGGAGCCCACGCTGGGTGGGCAGGATGTCCACGCGGGACGGTGTGGTGGAGATGGGTTGCATGCAGGGGATTAATCAGTGGGTAGGTGTGGGAAGGATAAGGCAGCCAGGTTTCTCATAGGTGGAGAAGAGTGTTACAAATAGGAAAAGAAACTAGACTCAACTCGGATACTGGATTGGAGTTGGAGGTTATCAGTGTAAACGCTCCATGTTCGGGGTCTGGTATATGTTCTTCAACTCTGGTCCCTGAGAGGGGTGAGAGGAGAGATGCCCCAACAGCAGTGAGAGTCCTTATCACTTAGATCTGGGCTTCAAATACCACTGTCCACTAAAAAGAACCAACATGTCTGATTCTAGGGCTGGGGTGGGAAAATACAATACGAAAATAAAAGTGTCGGCTCGGCGCCTATGGCTCAACGGGCTAAGGCGCCAGCCACGTACACCTGAGCTGGCGGGTTCGAATCCACCCCAGGCCCGCCAAACAACAATGATGTCTGCAACCAAAAAATGGCTGGGCATTGTGGCGAGTGCCTGTAGTCCCAGCTACTTGGGAAGCAGAGGCAGGAGACTCGCTTGAGCCCAGGAATTGAAGGTTGCCATGAGTTGTGATGCCCCAGCACTCTATCCAGGGTGACAGCTTGAGACTCTGTCTCAAAAAAAAAGAAAAGTGTCACAAAGTCCTCAAAGAATGATGGGGACACGTCAAAAGGATGCAGAAGCCAGCTTTAAGGGACTCCCACTGGGCCAAATCAGGACAATGTGAACATCAAAATTAGTAATGATAACTACCCTGACCAAGAGCAAGGTTCTGCCTCTACTAAAAACAGAAAAATTAGCTGTGCATCACGGCAGGAGCCCCGAGTACCACCTACACTAAAGGCTGAGGCCGGAGGATCACTCAAGCCCAGAAGTTTTAAGTTGCTGTGAGCTATGACTACCTCACTCTACTCAGGTGACTAAAAAAAAAAAAAAATTAGTAAAGGATTATAACCCATTGAATAAAACAGGAAACTGCAAGTTTGTATTGATAGAAATAAAAAAATGAAGAAATGGAAAGTTTGGTGAGAAGCAGGCACTTTACATAGTTTCAAAGTTCTCTACCTACAAAATGCTGACTAATGACACAGGGAGGGAAAATAGAAGCCTGACAGACGCCCCTTTAACCAAGTGATCTAAGTGTGGGTTGTCAGTGGGGACGTGGAAACCGTGCACTTCCTGGCAGGATGCTCTGCACGGGCGCAGACCCGAATTCAGTCATGAAGAACTACCAGACAAACCCAAACGGAGACCTCATATCCTGCCAAATCCGCACATGTCAAGCTTTCGGGAAAGTCCAGGAGAGTTGAGGACTTGTTCACAGATGAAGGAGACCAGCACCAGGACCACTAGCCCCAGCGCTTGACCCTGACCTGGATCCTCGTGCTATGAAGGACATTGTCAGAGCTTCCAGTGAAGCCCGAGGACGGGTCTGCGTGCTGAAGGGCAGCCGTGTGACCACCCTGAGTGTGATGGTGTATTGCAAGGGAACAGCATGCTTGAATGCCCACAGATCACCAGGGGATCTTAAAATACAGGCTCTGACGTGGTGGGTCTGAGTGGGGCCTGAGCGCGACTGTCCTACCTGTTCCCAGGTGCACCCATGCCTCCGGCCCCCACTCGGGGTAGCCCGGGCATGGTCAACCTGTGGAGGGTGCTTGCTGCATGCCTCCAAACACCTGCCTTCCTCCTCCTTTTGGTTCCAGACTCTAATTTTCCTTTGGGAACCGTCCCCTCCTGCTCTTTGTGCACCTGTCACAGGTCACATGGTCCCTAACACTCAGGCATGAGGGTGTTGTATGCCACCGAGCCCTGCACCGTCCCATCCGCTGTCTACTATGAAAGGTGCACAGCTGGTCCTGAAAGCAGCCAGGGCCGAGCAGATGCAACTCTAAGAGGCTGGCCGAACCTTTTTCAACCCTTGCGTCTTCCTGGGCTTCCAAGCCGTTATAACAGGGGCCCAGGTCCTGCCTTCTGCCCTCTAGCTCCTAAAAGCCTCACAGGCTCTTCTGGCCCCTACATGACTCCACGACACAGTATCTGTGTAACCTTAGCAAAGGAATTTCTCTGTGTCTCAGTTTGCTAACCTGTTAAATGGGATGCTTCTTACCTGTAAGGGTGGTTTTGAGAATCGGATGAGGGTGTCCACAGAAAGTGATTTATACTGCACTAGCCACAGACTAGATGCTCAATTAATTTTTTGTTTGTTTTTGTTTTTGTTTTTGTTTTGTAGAGACAGAGTCTCACTTTATCGCCCTGGGTAGAGTGCCGTGGCGTCACACTGCTCACAGCAACCTCCAGCTCTTGGGCTTAAGCGATTCTCTTTCCTCAGCCTCCCTAGTAGCTGGGACTACAGGCGCCCACCACAGCGCCCGGCTATTTTTTTTGTTTTGCAGTTCGGCCGAGGCCGGGCTTGAACCCGGCACCTTCGGTATATGGGGCCGGCGCCCTACTCGCTGAGCCACAGGCACTCTGCTTTTAGATAACTTTCCACTTAGTGGGATGTCATGAAGTCCATTTTGTGAAGCTATAACAGAATACTTGAAACCAGGTAAACTTTAATAAACAGAAATTTATTGCTCAAAGTTCTAGAGGCAGGACAGCACCTGTTGAGGGCCTTCTTGCTGCACCACCACATGGTGGAAGGTGAGAGGACATGAAAGCAAAAGGGAACGACTTACCTTTGTATAACAGCACCGGCCCCACTCATGAGGGCGGAAGCCTCGTGGGCTAATCATGTCTTAAAGGTGCCACCTCTTAATACTGCTACCATGGCAATTAAATTTCAACATGAGTTCTGAAGGAGACAAACATTCAAACGACAGCAAACATCTCGAACCATTCAGGTCACTATAATAAAGTACAATAGACTGAGTAGCTTGTGAACAACAGAAATGTATTTCCCATAGTTCTGGAGGCTGTAATTCTGAGAAAAGGGTGCCAAATTGGCTATGTTCTGGTGAGAGCCCCAACCAGGTTGCAGACTCCCATGTTCTTGTATTGTCACATAGTGGGAAAGGGCAAGTGAGCTTTCTGGGCTCCCTTTTGCAAGAGCACTAACCCCATTACATGAGGGCTCCATCATCATAACCTAATTACCACCCCAAGGCCCCACCTCCTAAAACTATAACACTAAAGATTAGGACTTCAACATATGTATTGCAGAAGAGCCAAACATTCAGTCCATTGGGTGAGATCTCCTTGAATAGCTAATTACAAAGCTTATTATTTGATTACAAGGGTGACAAGTGCTGAAAAAGAAGCATGCACTGGCTGTTAGGCATCCCTAATAGGGTCTGACCATACCTAGGTGGTCTTGGAAGGCTTTTCTGAGAAAGCAATTTTCAAGGTAAGCCTTGCGTGTTGAGCAGGAAATAACTGGATAAAGAAGAGGAAAGTATGCCCTGGACCCAGGAAAAGGAATGACATCTCTGTGGCCTGTAAGGCAAGATTGCAGAGCACAAGCAAGCGGTCAACTTTTTTTTTTTTTTCAATATATACCTCATCTAGTTTACTTAACTGTTAAGACATTTATACTCTGTACTAATAGATTCAACACATGCCCTTGCATTATGCACCATAGGTGTGATCCCACCACTCATTCTCCCTCTATCTAACCTCCCCCCCTTCCCTCCCAACCTTTCTCCTCCCTCCTTCATCTTGGGCCACAGTTGTGATCTATTCTTCATATGAAAGTGTGAGTGAGGGTAAATTGGTTTCATAATAGTACTGAGTACATTGGATATTTTTTCTTCCATTCTTGAGATACTTTACTAAGTAGGATATGTCCCAGCTCCATCCACGTAAACATAAAAGAGGTAAAGTCTCCATCTTTTTTAAGGCTGCATAATATTCCTTGATATGCATATACCACAATTTATTAATCCATTCATGGGTGGACAGGCCCCTGGGCTTCTCCCATGACTTGGCGATTATGAATTGAGCTGCAGTGAACAATCTGGTGCAAATATCTTCATTATAAAGTGATTTTTGGTCTTTTGGATATATACCTAGTAGAGGAATTGCAGGACCAAACAACAGGTCTACTTTTGGATCCCTGAGTATTCTTCATACTTCTTTCCAAAAGGGATGTATTAGCCTGCACTCCCACCGGCAGTGCAGAAGTGTTCCCTTTTCTCCACATCCACGCCAACATCTATACTTTGGGGATTGTGTGATGTAAGCCAGTCTTAAGGGAGTTAGATGATATCTCAAAGTGGTTTTGATTTGCTTTTCTCTGTGGGCCATGCGCCTATCATCTTCAGAGAAGGGTCTGTTCAAGTCCCTTGCCCACAATGAAATGGGATCACTTTTTCGTTTCTTATTAATAAGTTTGAGTTCTCTGTGGATTCTGGTTATCAAACCTTTGTCAGAAGCATAAGCTGCAAATATCTTCTCCCATTCTGAGGGCCGTCTGCTTGCTTTCCTTACTGCATTCTTCTTGGCTGTGCAGAAGCTGTTTAGTTTGATCAGATCCCAGTGATGTATTTTTGGTATTGCTTCAATGGCCTGGAAAGGGGGGGTCCCTCCTCATTCTCCTAGGCCAATTTCTTCAAGTGTTTCTCCTGCTCTCTTTCTAAGAATCTTTATAGTTTCATGTCTTAGGTTTAAGTCTTTTATCCAGGGAGAGTCAATTTTTGTTAGAGGTGAGAGGTTGGGGTCCAGTTTCAGTCTTCTACAAGTCGCCAACCAATTCACCCAGCACCATTTGTTAAATAGATAG